>JAHRHZ010000057.1:1408748-1444310 GCA_024137785.1 Ginglymostoma cirratum | reverse complement strand
GCTGTGTTCATCCAGCCCCATGCTTGTTATCTCGGATTCTCCAGCATCTGCAGTACCTTTTATCTCCCCATGTCTGCGTGGGTTTCCTCTTGGTACAGCAGTTACCTCCCACAGTCCAAAGATGTGCAGGCTAAGTGGATTGGCCATGCTAAATTGCCTGTAGTGTTCAGGGATGTGTAGATTAGGTGGCTTATAGGGGGATGGGTCTGGGTGGGATGCTCTGAGGGTTAGTGAGGACTTGTTGGGCTGAAGGGCCTGTTTCGGCACTGTAGAGATTCTATGATTCAATGAAGTTAGGCTGCAGATCAGCCCTGACCTCATTGAATGGTAGAATGTGCTAAATTGTATGCTTGAACTTCCTATATTTCTAAGTAAATCTTTGTTTATTTCTTTGCTCAATAGACTGCAATTCGGCAGGTCTACACGCTCTCTTCCAGAGAAAATTTGCAGCCCAATTTGGAAACTTGTCTGATGCGTTGAAGTTGTTGAATGGATTTATCCTGCCCTTCCAATCTATCATCTCCTTCGCAGAGTGCCACAGCAACGTCCCCATCTTGTTCCTGTATTTACTTTTTCATCAACGCCTGGTTAATTAATCTAAACCTGAACACTAATGAAATATAATCTGCGCCCATGTACTTCCCAGCATTTACAAGTATAATCCTCTGCAAATACATTATGTTTTCATTCAAGCTTGTTTTAATTAAATTGTGTTTGTGTAGCATGTCCAATTTTATGATTCGGCCTCCTTTGTTTGTTAAGGCAGGGCAAAAGGTGACAACAGATTTCAGACAATTGCAACACAAAGCATCAGCAAGCACATTGAACATCCTACTGTTGCCATATGTTTTGAACAGTTTGTTCCCAGCTACTGACATCTCAAAATGATGCTCTCATTATCATCTGAATGTCAGATAATTGGGACATTGTCGCACTCCTATTCACTGCCTCTTAGTCACACTACAGACATGCCATTAAAGTAAAATGGCCTGCTTCTCGAGAGTACAGCCAAAAACAATCGAAATTGCATTTTTACCTCTTTCTTCCCGGTAAAAGAGCTGTTTCTTCTCAAAATAATTTACAGAGTACCTTCATCTGGTAAAGCAAAACAAAAAAGCTGTGGATGCTGGAGATCTGATTCAAAAACAGAAAGCGATAGTGAAACCCAGAAGGATCACTGAACTCAAAACGGTTTTCCCTTTTACAGAGGCTGCCTGAGTTTCTCCAGCGCAATCTGTTTTTCTACCGTTTAACTGGAATCAGATTAAACTCATTGAACTGACAAAAAAAAACCTGGCAGGTAAATTTGGTCTAAAACATTGAGAAAACAGGGAGAAGGGCTATAGATTGCCATGTAGATTACAGAGATGGGACCGTACAAACTAGAAGCAAGAGTAGGCCATTTAGTCTCTCTAACCGCTATATGATTCAATAAGGTCATGGCTGATCTGATTGTGTCCTCAGTTTCACATTCCTGCTAACTCTGACATCCGTTGACTTCCTTGTTAGTCAAGAATCTCATCCTCAAAAGGCAGCGGAAATGAAGTCTTTGAATATGACATGGCAAAGGTAAATCCTTGAGAAATAAGTGGTATAAAAGTTATCGGGGTAGGTGAGAATGAGGGCTAATCAGATGAGCCATAATCTGTTGAAGGGCAGACCAGGCTTTGGTAACCAGTAAAAGATCTCATTGAGCTTCGTAGACTCATGGTTAAGCCTATAGTCATACTCTTAATTCTGAAGGTCACTTTTTAAAATTCCTCTAAACTGGACACAGGCCCAATCTTTTCTCATAAAATAGCAACCCCACCCACCTGCGTATCAATTGAGTGAATCCTCTTAGACCTGCTTCTAAGGCATTTACATCATTTCTTAAATAAGGAGACTAAAACTGTAGATGGTACTCCAGATGTCACCTCAGCAATACTCTATACAACTGTAGCAAAACACCCTAATTTTATATCACATTCCCCTTACAATAAATGGCAATGTTCCATTAGCCTTCCTAACCAATTGCTCTCCCTGCAAACTAACACCTTGTGATTTATATATATGACATAAAATCTTTCTGTTTCTCTTAGTTCTAAGCCTTCTCCCCACTTAGATAATATCTTGCTTTTCTACCTGCCAAAAGGGGACAAGTTCACATTTTCCCACATAATGCTCCATCTGCCAAATTTTTGTCCATTCACTTAACCTATCCATATTCCTTTGTATTTTCCACCACGCTCTTCTAACCCTGTATTCACGGGACAGGGAAAATTCACCTCAGTTCTCCCCATATACCCAATTAAACATGTGATAAACTGAAAGGTTTTGTTTAGGTCATCCTTCATCCTATCATGTCTGGAAAACCAGCACTAGCAAAGCCTCTACGGCATTGAGCATGCTGAGCCATGACAGAAGTATGCTACATCTGGAGGACTGTGGGTCACTTCCAGAAGATATGCAGAAGTAGGATACTGTAAAAGAGGAGTTATGAGCACAAGGACTCAATATGGCTAACTAATCTCCATTAAAAAGGACATCTGAGGCATTCATAAGGGAAATGTGTGGCCCCAATGACGTGGATTTCATACAGAGATAGTAGGAACTGCAGATGCTGGAGAATCCGAGATAACAAGGTGTGGAGCTGGATGAACACAGCAGGCCAAGCAGCATCATAGGAACAGGAGAGCTTGACGTTGCGGGCCTAGACCCTTCATCAGAAATGGGGGAGGGGAAGAGGGTTCTGCAATAAATAGGGAGAGAGGGGGAGGCAGATAGAAGATGAATAGAGGAGAGGATAGGTGGAGAGGAGACAGACAAGTCAAGGAGGCGGGGATGCCCATTTCAACTCCTCCTTCTATTCCTCCGACGACATGTCCATCCTGGGCCTCCTGCAGTGCCACAATGATGCCACCCGAAGGCTGCAGGAACAGCAACTCATATTCAGCCTGGGAACCCTGCAGCCCAATGGTCTCAATGTGGATTTCACAAGCTTCAAAATCTTCCCTCCCCCAACTGCATCCCAAAACCAGCTCAGCTCGTCTCTGCCTCCCTAACCCAATCTTCCTCCCACCTATCCCCTCCTCCCACCTCAAGCTGCACCCCCATCTCCTATCTACTTACCTCATCCCGCCCCCTTGACCTGTCCGTCCTCCCTGGACTGACCTATCTCCTCCCTACCTCCCCACCTACACTCACCTTTACTGGCTCCATCCCCGCCTCTTTGACTTGTCTGTCTCCTCTCCACCTATCCTCTCCTCTATCCATCTTCTATCCGTCTCCCCCTCTCTCCCTATTTATTTCAGAACCCTCTTCCCCTCCTCCATTTCTGATGAAGGGTCCAGGCCTGAAACATCAAGCTTTCCTGCTCCTATGATGCTACTTGGATTTCATACACTATGTTTATGTCAATGGAGAGCGTGTTAAATTTAAGCTTGATAAAAGTGCCAATGTCCTAACTGACCAGTTCCCTTGGCTGAAGAATCAGAGAATGCAGGCAACAGGAATGATTTACAGGTGGAGTAACTGTCAGGAGCCTGGATATGCCACATGTTGCACTGGTGCACAACAAGCATAAGGGAATTGAAAACCTTTCTGTAATTTGTAATCAATATTCCTCACATTTGAATCTACCCATATGTTCTAGCCTCACTATCCTTAAGAAGGCAGAAGGACATCCATGTGGCTCCAAGAGAACAACCAGTCCAGAAACAAACCTAGTCGACAAGTAACCAGTAAAAGACTACATTGAGCTTAATAGACTCATGGTTAAGCCTATACAGAAAAAAGAATCTATTGACATTACCAATGTCACTTAAAAGAACTGATGTCATACTGTCAACAGGAAGGAAGTTACAGACATTACAGCACTGGGAGAAATGGTTGCCATCCCCATCTTCAATAAAGAACATTGTAATCCGTTGTTTCTCCAAGCTGCATTTTCAGTTCCAGTGAGAAAGAAGGTTCTGAAGAAGATGCAATCCTCTGTTAACACGACTGAAGATGTGAATATATTTTCCAGGAGGACGACTACAGTAGAAAAGTGAAGATGTATAACCCATAATAATAGAATTTTACAGACAGAAGGAGGTCATTTAGCCCATTATACCAGTACCAGCTCCCAAAACAGCTGTCCCGTTAGTCCCATTCTTCAGTCATATCTCCATAGCCCTCTAAATTAATCACTTCCAAATATATATCTCGCTCTCTTTTGAAACCTCCAATGGAATCTGCCTCCAGCACTTCCTAGGGAAAATCCTAATCCAAATCCTAACAACTGTCCGTGTAATGAAATTTTTTCTCATCACACCCCTAGCTCTCTTGCTGACAATCTTGAAATTGTGACCCTCCATTTATTGACATACCAAATAATGGAAACATAATATCCTTCTTTACCCTGTCAAACATGTTCATAATTTTGAACACCTCAGTAAGGTCACCCCTTAATTTTGTCTGCTACAAGGAGAATGAGCCGAATTTCTCTAATCTTTCCTTGTACCTAAAATCCTTCATTCCTAGTGTCATTCTAGTAAATCTCCTTCACACTCTATACAGGGCTTTAACATCTTTCTTTAAATAAAATGCCCAGAACTGAATATAATACTCCAAATGTGACCTGACCAATGATTTGTAGAGGGGTAACATCACTTCCTTGCTTTTTTATTCTATACCTAAACAACAGACAAATAAAGTGCTTTTGTACTTCAACTCAAATGTATCACCATATTGAGAAGAAAGATTTGTTTGAACAAAAATGGAAATGAGCTGAATGTACCCCATGGAAGCCAGACAAACATCCACAGGTTGAGCATATTGTCTGAAAGAAGAAATTGCCTGGATTCTGCAAAAACTAGAATCCGCGTTCAAATTGAAAAACAATCGTCTGTTCCAGTCACTGGAAGTATTTGCTTTAACAGAGCAGCTGCTTTCAATGATGGGCATTCAACTGATTAAGCTTTCCAGATTATGTTAATGGGCACTAATATGAGTTAGCAGGGAAGAGTTCAGCTGCAAAGGAAATTCAATAAATGAATGGCGTTCCAGATAACATAATGGACCCAACCACAGGGTTCAGCAGCAGTAACATCCTCTGCAAAGGGTAATCAAGAGATGAAAGATCTTCCTTTGGGGAAATGATCACAGAGAAGCAGATTGAAACCCATGAGGAAAACACCTTTCAAAGCTGAGAGAATAGCTTCTTTAAAATTGTCAAACATCCAGATTGTTTAAATTTTCCCCCACTGGGGGAGGTGGTGGATTAATTATAAATGTAAAAGTAGCTATCCGTACTTGAATGCATAATCGTGAACAAAGGGGGAAAAGGTTTGTGGGGAGGTGTTGCATAAACTAATCTCCACCCAGCCCGATGATGTCATACTACCTTTGGGCAGAAGAAGAGTTAGTTTTGCAGAAGGCCTTGATGGAGACCAATGTGATATTCCCGGGCCCTGCCATGATGCAGGGTCTTCTGAACTTTGCTGACAAAGCGGGGTGATCTCCATCTTAAAAACTGGTCTCCCTCCTCAGTATGGATTAGAAAATCTTTGCCAGGGCACCTGGTTCAGGGCAAGCCTTCATGTCCCTTGGTTTGGAGAAGATATTCCATCGGGTGGATAATGAGTATTTATTTGGGACTCTGGGGGAGCATTCAGGTTTGGGATAGCTTGCCACCTGGATCTGACTTCTGGATGCTACCACACAGTGTCAAATTAAGATTAATGGGTCTTTGGCTACACCCTTTGCTTTGAGAGAGCAGTATATCAAGGCTACTCCTTCTCTTGCCAGTTATATTCAATTTGTTGAGATCTATTCCCGTACTTTTGGTGGAGTAGGTTGTCAGGTTTACACTGTCTACCTGTATGCTTCAGGTTTTCCCTGGCTCATGGGCTCCATAGAAGTTAGGTTTCCAAAAGAAATATTTTGATTTAAATTCATCAGTCTCCTTGGGAAGTTTGATATTTGTTGCAGTGCCCTGCAAGGACTGCCTACCCTAATTACGTTTGATTTGGTTATTTAAAAATAGTAGAAAGGAGGGTCAGTGACAACAAACCACCCCAGCAGCTAGTAGTTGGAGACCAGAAGGTACAACATGTTGGCAGCAATGGTATCTGAAAATAAGACAATGGCCATACAATGAATATGGTAATGAAACATTTGGATCCGCAACGAGCAGGGAAACTTTAGAGATATTTTTGTTGGGGAGTGGGAGAAATTTTGATTTTGATATTTTTAAGAGGTTAAGTTTGACTATGTGTTCTGCTCATGAGACAGAATAGCTTTCATCACAGGAAGTGGTGCAATGCCACATGATCTTGCTCATTCTTGCTGTCTTACGGTAAGATAAAGGGACAATAAAATGGTTCTCAGGTATAATTAATACATTCTTTACTTCAGCTGACTCAAATTATTCTTTAGCAGTACAACAAGACCAAGAAAAAGCCACCAATCAGGAAGGAACTTATCTGCAGACATTGGACCTCAATAGTCCTTAATTAGATTGGTCACCTCAGTTCTTTCCGTAAAATTATGTGGCCCTGTTTGCAAAAGGTTGGATTAAAATTAAGATGATTGTTTAGGGTTTTCAAATTTCTCAATATTTCTGCTGCCTTGTTGGTGTTTTCTCCGCTTACGTCAATCCAGACAAGGGGATATAGTCACAGATGGATAAATTTGACTGGCAGAGTTCTGAATTTGTCAAAATTGGTGTAATTTGATTTGATTTGGTTTTCTGGCAGTTTGTTTTTCCACCTAGTCCCTCTTTTCTCTTTTTGATGGGCTGTTGGAGGGTAGAGAGTTGGCTGGGCCATAATAGTGCACTGAAAACTGTGGATACATTTTTGATTGACTTTCTTTGTTTCACATCATCAGCAACAATTAGTGTCATTGGATTTGGACATTTGGTAGAAGTTGTGCTGGAATGAGAGATGGGTGAGGTCCAAATTGAGGCAGAATTAGGGGTGGCAGGGCAACACCCCGCTCCCCAGGCTGTGGCCATCACCAGTTGAGGCTTGTTTAGGGCCTGTTCCTAAGTGGGGGAGAACCTGTAAAAAGTCAGTAATACTTGAAAGTGAATTCACTGGTCACACTGGAGCTCCATTTTGGGGTATAATTTGTCCTGCAAGTCTCCATAGGGGAGTGAGAAAGTTGCAGCTGCCTGGAGCTGATGAGTTGGGGTAAGCCATCCCTCCTAGCTGGTTTCAGCAGCAACCGCACAGGGGTCTCTGGAGGGGCTTAACCTCCATGAAGGTGCCCTGGCTGCCTCCACCTGCTGTCTCCCATTGATCACCCACCCTAGCATTCTGCCGCGCTGCTCTCGGCTGGAGGACCCGAAACCAGCCTTGTGGCTCCAAGCACTTGCCTGCTGCTATTACTTATACAGTAGATGATGAGACTATCTTCTGATCACCAAATTTGGATCAAAACATACTCGAGTGACGGTTTCTCATGCCGAGAGTGTGTTTTTAATTCCCACTTGACCTCATTGACGTTTCCTGAAATCCATAAGGAAAATGCTGTCCTCGGTGTTGACAATGGGCACTCCCAGTTTAAGTGCAGCATTGCCATCTGCAGATACTAGGTCTCTCTTTCTCCATCCAAACATCTTACGTGATGTGGTGGCATAGTTTAGTACTAGTGGAGCAGTGCAACTCACATGGAGCTCCAGATATTTACACTTTTCCCACTTAAGAGAAAAAAAACACTTGTGGGACCTTTTACATTCTTGGGATGTCTTGAAGTACTACAGGGCTAATTAAATCCTTGAACTGCAAATACAGGTCAGTGCAGTGGAATGAAAAGAAAGACTCACTTTTATGTGCCCTACATAGTCCTAACAGATAGCTTGAAGCATTTATGTATGAGTTTTTTTTTCAGGATTTCACAATTTAGTGTGCTTCGATTGGGAAGTTAGGGTTCTACTGTTGCCATGCCCTCTCTCGCTCCGATCCACTGCCTCTGCCGCACTGGGACTGTGGAAATTGCCTTACGCCTATCTACTTTAAAGTGCAGTGATTGTAATGTGGATAACAAGAACCCAGAAGCTCCATACTCTGTGCATCACGATCCCACAACTTGCAGTGAGAAGAATAAACAAAACGTAGGAGCAAATTCCTGCAGATGCTGGAATCTGACCGGCTGTGATCTCCAGCATTTGTTATTTTCAGCACAGACAGCATCCATGGAGAGAGTGCAAGCTAATGTTTCGAGTCTAGATGACTCTTTCTCAGAGCTGGTGAAGAGTAGAGGGAGCAGCATTTATACCATAGCTTTTTTTGAGGGGGGAGATGTTGTGGGGTAAGTGGGTGTTGGGTGCTGGTGGAGAAAAGATGGCTGTCCATTCAAGTCTGGCAGAAGACACATTATTGTTCTGTGATGCTCACATTCCAATCACTTAATATGAAGTATCAACATATTTTCTCCACCAGCGGCGTACACCCACTACACCCACAACTATCACCACCCCTCCCCCCAAATTATAGCATAAATGCTGCCCCTTCCACACTCAACTTCAGCTCTGATGAAGAGTCACCTAGACTCAAAATGTTATCTTGCCCTCTCTCTATGGATGCTGCCTGACTCGCTGTGATCGCCAGCATTTGTTGTTTTGAGAAGTGCAGTGAGAAGAATATTTATTTTTGTGTGTAGGACAAACACTTAGGGAGGAATTCTGGCCCAAACACTGGGACAATTCCCTGGGAAACTCCTTGAAATGGCACCATAGCATTGTTAACACCATCTGAACCACCAGAACAGGCAGACAGGGGTACAGCTATGTCTGCAGCCAGACCACTCTCTGGAAATAAACATAGATTCAGTGCTCATATCTTGGATTCATATATTGAATTTTGTGACTCAGAGGCAAGAACACTGCTACCTGACCCAAGCTGAAAGGCTGATATAAAAACATTTGCAAGTGGACTCTTAGTTTTTCCTTAAAAAGAAAAGGACAGAGAATGCATTCTAGAAATTGATGGAAAATCTGAGTCTCCACTGACAGAACCCTAAAACACATCCACTTCTCAATCTCTATGTGAGTTCATTGATTTTTGTTTCATTTTGAACTCAGTTTCTATTAGAATTCTAGTCACGTGTCTTTGCTGTTGCTGCCTTGAATACTTCAGTGAGTGTGTATAAATTGTGCATGCTTCTATCGTGGTTGTCAAGGTGATGTGGATGTGAAGAAGCTCATGACAGCAGAATACTTGCATTGCATTTCTTTCATTTCATTTAATAACGGCCCTTGTGATCTTCATTCTGTACAGTTCACATCGTCGACTGCTTTGGAAGAGTACAGTCCTGCTCCAGGTCAATGTGACATTGATGGGAATGCCTAATTTTTCTTAAAGTTGGTTTTTCCACCAAGCGTCTACAGCTGAAAGAGCCCCTGCTTCACTGGGATTCTGGCCAGTGAACCAGCCACACTATCATTTGAGCTTCATCTCAGAAATATCATTACAGTGACTGCTTTCTAATGAGGAGGGAGAGAGGGACATAGATGGGTAACACAGTGCCATCTCCCCTCTCTCATTTCCTGAGTCAGCTTGGAGAGGTGACAAAATTAGTGAAAGAAGGCAGCCAAGTGGATAACATGCAGCTTAACTTCCAAGCAGCCTTGAATGAAGTGGATTTCTCTTAAATAACGCACCAGTACTTTGTCTGCAGGATCCAGGATGTGTAGGATCTGTGTACCTAATCTATTATGAAATAGAATGTGACATTTCAACAGCACAATCTTGAGCAACAATAGGATTTGTTTCCCCACCTACTGTCATTTAATGATTATGCATCTGTCATAAAATACAACAGTAAGTAGGCTCAAGGGATTTGTAATATAAGTGTGTTTCTATTTACCAGAGAGGGGTCAGCCTTTATACCAATCATGACATGTGGAATGGAACTGGGAGATGTTCAACACTTACAGCCAACACAATCAGACTTCCAAAAGTAATACTCGTGGTTATACATTGTTTAATAAAATTCACATCAAGAAATTGGATCTGTGAGGCCTTTGGTATTCACACCAAATAATTTTTTGCCCCTTATATCACCTGTGTGGACATTACAGATTTGAACAGTATAGTACTGTGGGTCCAGAATCATTGCAACACATTAGAGAGAGTGGAAGGACTGCAATTGGCAGAACAAAAAAGCCAGAACCTGGTGCCTTCATAACAGTCAGCATCGTCCCCTTGAGTGCGATATCATTGTATGATTCATTGGTTTCTGCAACAAAAAAAATCAGCTTAAGTTTCAGATGAAATAATACAAAATGTTGTTGAATTTTAAGAGTAAGTGAGTTGAGTCCATGGCTACTGTGTACTGGGGTGTAAACCCAATTTTATGCCATAAACACATCATGCTAATCTTACTATTGTGTTAAATCTAATCTGAATTTTAGAATGTCATCAACCTATTCCACAGTGTTAATATTTTCAAGGGATTTCTACAGTAATATTGTGTTTCTACCTTTGGTGCAGGTGTTACAACTATAAGAGTAGAAAATGATGTAATGGATCAATTTTTTTTATAGTATCTTCCCCCTATTTATAATGTTGTTTAAAAAGTTCATTCATGGAACATTGGCATCATGGTCTGTGCTACCATTTATTGCCTATCTCTCGATGCCCTTGCAAAGGTGGTGGTGAGTTGCCTTCTTGAATCCTTGCAGTCTACATGCTGTAGGTTGACCCATAATGTTTTTGGGGACAGAGTTCCAGGATTTTGACCCAACAACGGAAAGAATGTGAAATAGCTCCACAGTGCCAGGTATCCTGTCCCCAAGTCTCCCCTTATTCACACATGGAGAGTCCTTGACTTTAGTACTGCCTTTACAAAGTCAGCTATAGTGTGTCAGAATCTCTGCCATTCCTCTTTATATCTATCAGCCAGGGATCCCTGTATGGACCAGATTAACAGTCCCAATTAGGGAACGCATATTCTATGAGGTCCAGCTGGCTGACCTTGTTACAATCATAACAGAACAGCAACATATTTCCAAGTCAAGATAGTGAGTGGCGTCAAGGGGAACTTGTAGGTGGTGGTGTTCCCATGTATCTGCTGCCCTTGTACTTCTAGATGGGAGTGGTCATGGTTTGGAAGGTGCTGTCCATCCTTAGTGAATTTCTGCAGTGCATCTTGTAAATAGTACACACTGCTGCTACTGGACATCGGTGATGGAAGGAGTGAATGCTTGTGGATGTGGTGCCAATCAAGCGGGCTGCTTTATCCTGGATGGTGGCAATCTTCTTGAGTGTTGTTGGGTCTGCACTCATCCAGGCAAGTGGGCAGCATTACATCACACTCCTGACTTGTGCCTTGTAGATGGTGGACAGGCTTTCAGGAGTCAGAAAGTCAGTTGTTTGCTGCACTATTTGTAGCAACTGACTTGCACTTTGTAACTTCAGTATTTATATGATTACATGAGTTTAGTTTCTGGTCATTGTTAACCCTCAGGATGTTGACAGTGGAGAATTCAGTGATGATGATGCTATTGAATGTCAAGGGGTAATGGTTAGGTTCTCTTCACTTGGATATTGTCCAGGTTTTGCTGTATTTTGACAGCTTCAGTATCTGAGAAGTCATTATAGGTGCTGAACATTGTGCAATCATTGGCGAACATCCCCTGCTGACCTTATGGTGGAGGGAGGGTCATCAATGAAGCAACTGAAAATAGTTGGACTGTGGATGCTATCCTGAAGGACTCCTGCAAAGATATCCTGGAACTGAGATGACTGACCTCCAACAACCACAGCTATTTTCCCATGTGCCGGGCACAGCACTAATCAGTGGAGAACTTGCCCCGATTCCCACTGATACAAGTTTTGCATGGGTTCACTGATGTCTCTCCTGGTCAAGTGCAGCCTTGATGTCAAGGGCTGTCACTCCCACCTCACCTCAGAATTCAGCTGTTTTTCCCATTTTTGGACTAAGGAGCTGAGTGGCCCTGGCGGCACCCAAACTGGGCGTCGCTGAGCAGGTTATTGCTGAGCAGTGCTGCTTGAGAGCTCTGTTGATGACACCTTCCACTTTACTGTTGGTCAAGAGTAGGCTGATGGGCTGTGTTGGATTTATCCTGCTTTTTGTGTACAGGACATGCCTGGGTAATTTTCCACACAGTCAAGTAAATATCAGTATCGTAGCTGTGCTGGATTTTGCCATGAACAAGCATCATTTTTCATCCAAGGAATGATCATATCCACACAGAAATGTTAAAGTTTCATGAATTAATTGGATCAAGGTCACTTGGTTTGAATTCTGCCTTTCTCTGTCTCTCTCTTTTTCCATGTGACATTTTCATTGTTCGGGGTTGCTAAATAAACAGCCTAAATCATGATGTCGCAACAAGTCAAGGCTGGAGCTAGGGCGGCACAGCAGCTCAGTGGTTAGCTCTGATGCCTCATGGCACCAGGGACCAAGGTTTGATGCCTGAATTGGCCAACTGTCTGTGTGGAGTTTGCACATTCTCCTTGTGTCTGCATGGTTTCCTCCGGATATTCCAGTTTCAACCCACAGTTCAAAGGTGTGCAGGTTAGGTGGATTGGCCAGGGTAAATTGTCCAGTAGAGTCCAGGGATGTGAAGGCTGGGTGGATTACCCACGGTAAATGTGAGGATGAGATGGGTCTGGGTGGGATGGTCTTTCGAGGGTTGCTGCTGATCGATGGGCAGAATGGCCTCCATCTGCACTGTAGTGATTCTATGACTCTAGTCTTCAAGTACCACCTCAGCTGGTGGAAGAATTGAACCGATGCTGTTGGAACTATTCTGCACCTTATTTTGAGCTAACTGATCACTCCTTCAGCTCAAAGAGATTGTAGAAGTCTCCTTCCACCCGCTCTTGAACGTTAATGGGTGAGGGGGGCAATTCTTCTTGGAAAGTTCTAATGACTAATGAATGTTAGTCTCCTTCCCTCTTCATTTCAACATGTAACTGAACCAGTCAGTTGCCTCTGAGAATTTTTTTGGCCGCAGTGTTTCATGTTTGCATTTTCTGACAGAAGCAGCCCAGCATTGAGATGCAAATCACTAAACGCCAGCTTTGCTGGGCAGGACATGCCATTCCTACGCCTGACGCCAGTCTCCAAAAACCACTGCTCCATTTGGAGCTCCGCTGCAGCAAGAGATTCCCCGGAGGCCAGCAGAATTTCGGAATATTTGCAGGGCATCTCGGAAGGGATCAAACACCCCTGCTGACTCATTGGAGCCTCTGGCATGTGACTGATCAGAAACTGAAAAGGTTTAATCTGGAATGAACATATTGAGAGATTTAATTGGGAACACACAATGGTAATGTTGAAGCTTTGAAGAAAAGGTCCACAAATCTCTAAACAAACCCAGTCCTCCCAACGCCAACCGCTTCCTTAGTGAATTCATCCTTAATTTTTCGCATGTGCCAGAGTCTGTAGATTGTGTTTCGACTACATATTGTTTCATTTAAATCAGAAACCAGGGCAGCTTATGCACATATCAAACTGTATTGCGGAAGTTACAGGATTTTCCCATTTATTTCCAGTTATATTAAATTATTGATCAACTAATAAATAGGCCGCTCGCTATCTGGGCATTGTAATCGCAAAATGATAACAGCAGGGCAGTGTCTTGTTGTTCTGTTGCATTTTCTAGACGTGCCAAGTTCTTTTCTGTTTGTTAAGGGAGGGGAGAACTGAACACATGAACTTTGCTCATTTATATTGTTGACATGTGCGAGAGGCAATGCAAGAAAGTAAACACAGGAATAGACCATGCAGCCTGTTGAGCCTGCTGCATCATTCAGTATTATCAGAGCTGATCTTGAGCTTCATTTTCATAGTCTCGCCCATCTGAGAGACCATAGATTTGTCTACCCAAGACCTAGCTAGAAGTAGTGATGGAGCATCCACAACCTTCTGGCGTAGAGAATTTCAAGGATCCACAACTCTTTGAATGAAGATGTTTTTCCTTATTTCAGTTCAAATTAATCTGCCTTTATCTCAAGCCTGTGAGTCTACCTGTGCATTAGATTTCCATCTCAGAAGAAACAATTTTTCATTATCTTCAGTCCCTTCAGAATCCTGCATGTCTGAAAAAGTTCATCTCTTATTTCTTCTAAACTGTACAGGAGAAAGGCTTAATTGACTCAGCTTCTTATCCGACAGACTAATTTAGTGAACCTTCACTGGACTGCCTTAAATATGAAACAGCACCCAGTATTCCAGGAATGGTTTCACCAAAATGCTGTACAGCTGAAGCAAGTCTGTAACAATCTTGCACTCCAACTGCCTCAGAATAAAGCCATCACGCCATTTAAAACAACAACAAAAACAGAAGCTGCTGGAAAAGCTCAGCAGGTCTGTTGGCATCTGTGAAGGAAAAAACCAGAGTTAACATTTCAGGTCTGGTGACCCTTCCTCAGAACAGTTCTGAAACATTATCTCTGATATTTTCTTCACAGAAGCGACCAGACCTGTTGAGATTTTCCAGCAATTTCTGTTTTTGTTGTTGTTTTACAGCATCTGCAGTTCTTTCGGTTTTCAACAGGCTATTTACCTTTGTAATTATGTGCTGGAACAGCATACTAATATCTGTACACCTTGTATAAGCACAACCAAATCTTTCTGAAAACCAACATTTGCAGGTTTCTGCTATCTTTTTACCCACTCACTTAACCTACCCATGTCTCTTCGTAGCCTCTGCATGGCTAATGTTTTCAATTAACTTTGTAGAGTCAGCACACTGAGAGATGTCACTTTGTAGATTATAAATGGCTGAGACTTCTCTCTCCCCTCCACAGCCTGCCAATTTGAAAAATACCCATTTTTCTTGGACAAGGTAATGGCTCTGAATAGGTTAATCATTGAATCCCAGCAGTATGGAAGTAGGTCATTCAGCCCATCAAGTCCATACCAACCCTCTGAAGAGCATTCCACCCAGACCCAATCCCCTATTCTATCCCTATAACCCTGCATTTCCCAGGCTACTCCACCTAACCTATACATCTTTGGACTGTGGGAAGAAGTCAGAGCACACAAAGGAAACCCATGCACACACAGGAGAACTGCAGACTCCACGCAGACAGTCACCCAAGGCTGGAATTGAACCGGGGACCCTAGTGCTGGAAGGAAGCAGTGCTAACCACTGAACCACTGTGCTGCTCCAATGTTAATGCTGGAGACTGTGTTATGTTTTACCCAATATGATGATGCCATGTAGTCTTGCTGGGGAAATTGGAAGTGCAACTCATGATCTTGTAGGGAGTAGAGATGTTAAACCAACTCCACGAATATTTATTTTTATGATTAAATATCTTTTGAAAATCCAGGTATGTTATGTCCACTGTTTCCCCTTTATCTACATTTCTAGTTACATGCTTAAAATACTCTAATATATTTGTCAAACAGGACTATTCTTTTGTGAATCATCCATCACTTCCCCCCAACTGGAGTTCAGTGAACAATGTGACCAGTGAAAATTTTCAGATTCCCACATTACTGTTAGAAACCCCCTAAATGGTTAAACATTGTTCAGTCAGGAGTAAGTGGACTTCTAATGGTGACTGGATTAACAATATTTGATGAAAAATAGAACTGATCCTGGAAAAATACATTTATAACCATGGCATGCTGTTAAATGATGGATGAATAGATTTTTAAAGCTAATTTTTTTTGGAATATTTTAGCTGCTAATTAATCCCATGTGCATGTCTTAAACTTTAAATTGCGCAGCATTACATTTTTTAAAAAGAAATTTTATTTTATAGCTTTTAGTTCCGTATAGAGAGGGGCTGAGAGGGAGTTATGAAAATCTTTTAATGATAGACTGCTTGGCCAGCCTGATGACATCACCGCTGGTCCATGCTGGGAATTCCCCAGGAAAGAACACTCGAATCATTTGCAGTAAAGTTCCATACTGATAGAGGAGGAATGACTTGCAGCAAAAAGTTTGAGACAGAATTTTTTTTTACATTGCATGGAGCTGCAAATCTCATTTAGTCCTAAAGGTAAGTAACCCTACAGGACTGAGACATTTTGTATTGGCAAATCATTTCCTACAGGATTCTTCAGCAATTACCCCTCTGCCCCCATCCTCCCACATCCAATAAAACTTTGGGAAACCATGTATGCTCATGAGCAACACAACGTGGCCTTCAGATTCAAAAGATTAGTACCGCATTCACACGTTTTAAAAGCAGCATTGTGTCTGTGTGGAAGTGACCTAGCTTCTTAGACATTAGAAGGTGTGGGAAGTATTTATTGAAAATGCTACTACTGTATCATCTTCACTTGCAGTTCAGTATCTCAGTTGTCATGTACAAAATTTGGATCAGAAACGTCACAGATCAATAACTAACTGTTTTTCTATGTGTCGATGAAGCAACCTTATGTAAAATGCCATCGAATCAACTGCTCTTAATCTTTATAGAGTCATACAGCACAGAAACAGACCCTTTGGTCTAACCGGTCCATGCCGAACTTAATCCTAAATTAAACCAGTCCCACCTGCCTGCTCCTGGCCCATATCCCTTCAAACCTTTCTTATTCACGTATCTATCCAAATGTTCTCTAAGTGTTGTAATTGTACCTGTATCCACCACTTCCTCAAAAAGTTCATTCCACACTCGAAACACCCTCTGTGTAAAAAATTTGCTTCTTATGTCTTTTTTAATCTCTCTCCTCACACCTTAAAAATGTGCCTCCTAGACTTGAAACCCCCTATCATTGGGAAAAGGCAACTACCCTTAACTCTATCTATACCTCTCATTATTTTATAAACTTTTATCAGCTTGCCTCTCAACCGCCTATGTTCCATTGAAAAAAGTGTCAGCCTACCCAGCCTTTCTTTATAATTCAAACCTTCCATACCTGGCAACATCCTGGTAAATCTTTTCTGAACCATCTTCAGCTTGATAACATCCTTCCTATAATTGGGCAACTAGAAGTAGACACAGTATTCTAGAAGAGGACTCACCAATGTCCTGTACAACATCAACATGACTTCCCAACTCCTATACTCAAAGGACTGAGCAATGAAGGCAAGCTTGCCAAATGCCTTTTAACCACCCCATCTATATGTGACACAAACTTCAAAGAATTATGTACCTGCACCCTTGAACATTTGAACATTTTTAGTAGAGTTTCCTTTGTAGGGATACTTGAGAAGTTGGGTGCATATTATGTTTAGGTTTGGTTGCTGAATTAAATTTTTTGCTTGGGTTTCCACTCAAGCACATTTGTGTAGCACCAAAAGTCAAGTCTTCTATGATCAAGCACAACTGCATAGTAGTCTAGCATATAATGGTTTTTCAACCATTGAAAACAAATTTCTCAACCTTTATGTTGAATCAGTTAGAGTGCTTGATGTATTAAAAGTTATTGGGAAGTTAGCAGTGTACTTTTAACAGAAACTGTTTAACAGCACAGCACCAGACTTGAACACTGTAACTAAATATTTTTATTAAGCATTTCAAATTGACCACAGCTCAGGTCACAGTTAATACTTTGAAATTAAATTCTGTAATTATTCAATTTTTGAAAGTTGCGTGAAGTTTAGAGTGTAGGAACAGAGTTATTCTACCAGTAGTGGTGCTTATGCGCTACGCTAGTTTCACACTTCCAACTCGACTTAGTACATTTCACCCTAACAATGCCGTGCTCCTTCTTTCTAGATCATGAAACAATCAACTTCTCCTTACTTAGTCAGGGTTGGAATATTATCACTCCTACCCTCAGTATCTACTAAGCACAGAAGGATTTGCTCCAGTGGGAGTAGGCAGATTAGAGTTAATTGCTGCATAACAGCATAAAACAATTAAATCATTTGGTCCCTTGAGCCTGTTCTGCCATTCAACAGCTGATCTTCCATTCCAACTCAACCTTCCCACACTATTCCCGTGTGCCTCATTTTGGAAAAAAAATCTACTTTGAATATACTGAGCAACTGAGAATCCCTAGCCCGCTGGAATAGAGAATTCCAAAGTTTCACAATCCAGGGAAGGAAGAAATTTCTCATCATCTCAGTCCAAAGTGGCCACCTGCTTCTTCCAAGTCTGTGACCCTGTGTTTTAGACTCACTAGCCAACAGAGATACTTTTCACAGCATCAACCCTGTCAAACATGATTATGCTTTAATTTATCTCGGACAACTCCCTTTTTGCTTTAAAAACTCTCCCATGATATACACCAGATTTCTAAAAAGACAGCAAGAACCACCCCCACAAAATGCCTTTAAAAGTTTTGCTATTTTAAGCTATATTATTCTAGTCACTGGGTTGTATTTTGGTGATATTTAAGATGAGTTGAGACTCATTCAAAATTGTGCATTGAAGTATTAGTTTTAGCTCAGGGACTTTTTGCATCAGAGGCTTTGCCATTTAGTAATGTCATATGTCACATATACAGATGGTCTGTGTCCACAATTATCTTAAAGACATAAAGGGTAAAGACAGAAAGGACTAAAACAGATATTACTAGGCTGGTAACCCTTTACACACCTTGTCTAATTTTGTCTGAATTGAAATCAACAACTAATCTGCTTTTACTTGACTTGTCCTACTGGGGCCTCACTTCATCCACAGAGGAGACCAGGACATTTTAAAAATTCATTTTGTGGGATGTGGGTGTTGCTGGCTCAGCCAGCACTTGTTGCCACGTCCTTAGTTGCCCTCGAGAAGGTGATGGTGAGCTCCTTCTTGAAATGCTGCAGTCCTCCTGCTGTGGGTTGACCCATGATGCCATTAGGAAGGGAATTCCAGGATTTTGATCCAGCAACAGTGAAGGAACGGTGATATATTTCCAAGCCATGGTGGTGAGTGGCTTGGAGGGGAACTTGAAGCTGGTGGTGTTCCCATGTATTTGCTGCCCTTGTACTTTTAGATGAAAGTGGCCATGGTTTTGGAAGATGCTATCTGAGAACCTTTGGCAAATTTCAGCAGTGCATCTTATAGATATGGCACACTGCTGCTACTGAACATCGGTGGTGGAGGGTGTGGATGCTTGTGGATGTGGCATCAACCAAGCAGGCCGCTTTGTCCCCTGGATAGTATTAAGCTCCTTGAGTGTTGTCAGAGCTGCACTCATCCAGGCAAGTGGGGAGTTTCCATCACACATGGTATAACTTTTCTGCTAGCTCTGGCTAGAAAACAAGTATAGTTTTATTACCATATTTGTACTTTCCTCCACCCTCAGTGTCCCATTGATCTCTATTTTAAAGCATGCAAAGACTATTTTACTACCCCAACTGGATAAAAATCAATGAATAGTATCTCTATGAAAAGGAATAAAAGCTCCTGCTTGAAGGAAGAACACCTAGGGAAGATATTGGGACCATTTCTGCATCCTGAGCTGCCGAGCCCACCCCGACCCCAGTGTGACCAATTAGTCTGCCCTTTCTGCACTTGCCATCCATTTAGGGGCAGTGAGTGGGTTGTTGTTGGCACAGAATCAGTTCAAACAGAAACAAAACAAGTATCCAGCCAGAAATATAGAAAACAGAAAACAAGACAAGCAGTGATCTGTTCAGCCCTTCAAGCCTGCTCTGCCATATTCAGCTTTGGCACTGCACAAGCTGATAAATATGGATCCTTTATTGTTTCTTCCTAGCAGATTCCTTTAGCTGATACATGTGTGTATGGCAACACAAATGGGAAAAATGTACAATGCAGTTTTCAATACATTATGTCTATAGAGGTGAAAGGGCTAATCAGGAGCTGGCGTAAGATGGGGACTGGCGGCATGCACAGTGAGAGAAATGGGACTGTAGCTGTACATGGACTGGGGAATTATAGGGAGCATAAAGAAAGAGAGGTGGGAAAAATGCTGGAATTTTTTAATACATAACAAACTTGCTAACAGCAAGCTCCAAGGAAGACTGCAACACTGGCAGTCTAATGACCAATTCTCCTTTTGTACTTCCCACTGCTGTTGAACAGGTCCCAGTTTGTTTGATTGAGTCTATAAATGGGAAGAGAAGACTGCCACATATTTCACTCCTTTTCTTGCATCTGTAAGGTGCTGGAGAAATTGAAGAATTGGTCTTTTGCTGGGGTTAAATTAACAGTCGATTTTACCAGGTTACTTTGGTCACACTGCTCTGATGTACATATTGCAGAAGATCTTCAAGAAGAAAATGAAATTCGTGAGAAATTATAAAGAAGAGAATTGAAACTTTGAAAAACTTGTTTTGCAATGGACATTGCTGTTTCTTAATATTGATTTTGCTTTTGTGTTCAAGCTGTACACAGCAGTTAACACAACTGGCAGTTGGGGAAATACATTGTGATCAAATTTAGGCTTTTGATTTCTTTTACAGTTGACTTTAGTTGAATTGATCACAGTCACCCTGGAGACACTGTTCAAATATTTTTGGAGATTGTCTGATTCCTCTCTCATACCAATTCAGGAGAAAAATAGAGGATACTAAGTTGAAAGTCTTTGCTAAATCAAGATCAGTGAATATGTTATTGGAGAGCTCAAAAATAATCACTGGGATGTTGCCTGGGCTGAAGCATGAAGAAAGGCTTCGAAGTTTTTTCAGATAAAGCTGAATGGCGATCTGATCTTTGTCTACAAAATTCTGAGGAGCATAGACAGGGTAGATAGGAATTAGTTGTCCTGTTACCAAGGGGCAAATGTTGAAGCTAAGGCGCATGAGATTTAGAGGATATTTACAGTGTTTTTCTCACACAGAGCACGGTGGGAATCTGGAATTCACTGGCTAAAAGAGTGGTAATGGCAGGAAGCCATCCTAACGGTTAAGAAGTATTTAGATGAACACACGAAGTGTCATAGCATGCAAGGCTATGGACTAAGAGCTGGGAAATGGGATTAGACTAGATATGTGCTTGATGACAACCATGGACATGAAAGGCTGAAAGGTCTCTTTTGGTTCTCTACTACTCTGGCTGGGCCATTGTTTTAAAACTGAATTTGATAACAGATCTTCACAAAATTCGCCCACATATCAATTGTATTTCAGAGCTGTCGGGTTCAACAAAGTCATGTGAATGGTTTTGCAACTGAAAACTGATGTTCTCCAGAGCATAGGGGTGTTTTCTTAATTTTGTTTTAGCAAAATAAGTGGTGACTGCTCAAAATAATTATTTTGATCAGTGTTTAGTTCCCAGGGCTTGGCTTTGGATATGATAGACCTCAAATTTCCTGTGGCAAGTCAATACATGGTGGCTGCTGTTAGTTAGACTGACTGTTGTCCATTTAATCTCAACAGTATTTTAGACCATCAGTTGTTCGAAGAGGGTGATGAACTAACACATGAATAAGACAGACTACTGTTCACCTCCTTGACCAAGGCCATGTATTGTGTTCTCTAGGACTGAGGGTAGAATGGTGGACTGCATTTGCAACTGGCCGAGTTTACCAAAGGATGCTATAACAGAACTTCATCAAGGCAAAGTGGCACAAAAGTGCACCAATTCACAGTTAGACACTCAAGTAAAACCAAAATACTGTGGATGCTCGGAATCTGAAATAAAAACAAAAAGTGCTGGGGAAATCAGCTGCATCCATACATCGAGAAACAGAGTTAACGTTTCAAGTCTAATTTGACATTGCAGAGTGAGAGTGGACTCGAAACCTTCGCTCTGTTTCTCGCTGTACAGGTGCTACTAGACCTGCTGAGTTTTTCCATCACTTCTCATGTTATTATTTCAGCGTTAAGGGCTACCTCACATCACAATGGATGAGCGCTGCAGGTTTGTGGCATGGCTTACTGGAATTGATCTGCATGACATTGTTTGAGCTCTGGGTTTCCTTAGGACCAGCACCAGCTACACAGTGGAGCCTAACTTTGCTGGTTAATTGACTTTGATTGTGGATGGCCCTCTCCCTCAGTCTGCAGCTGTGATGAATTTACAGCTAAGTGCTGCTGCCCGAGGCTTCTGCTTTGTTTTTTTTTCTGTGATGTGTAAAGGCACAAGCATGAAAGTGCTCAGTTAAGGACCGTCAAAGAGCCTTCAGCTAATCACAGACGTCTTAAAAGGAAGCAATAAGACACCATTTAAATGACTCAGATATTTGCCTTTTTAGCATCAGACAATAAATAAGAAAAGAAAATGCATCAAAATTTGGCTGAAAATTTTTGAATTTTATTAAACATATCATTAGCAACTTTAGTAAAACTGATAGTGCTAAGAGCTAAATTTATCTAGAATCCCAAATTAGAACTTGATTTTAAAAATGTAAAGGTCTTCTTAGAAAAAGTTGACAATGGAAATCATCAATACATTGTTTTGAATGCAGTAATGTCAGGTAGGAGAAACATAAGCTGTTCTGTACAAAGTGTTCTTTGGTTAAAAACGTGGGCAAACATAATCATTTTTATAGAGTCATACACATGGAAACAGACCCTTTTGGTCCAATATGTCAGTGCCAACCAGACATCCCAATCTGACCTAGTCCCAGGATCATCCTTTTGTTCTTACAGGGGTTGCGCAGTGCAGCCACAACATTTTTGATGTGGCGTTTGCAAAGATTTTAAAAGGCATGCTGTCAGCTTGCAATCAAGGGCACGCATCCATCATGTGTATCTTCTCAGGATGCATCTTGTGCCTCTCTGCTTGCTTTCTTAGCTCTCGTTCATTTTATGCTCACTTGGACACTGCCGGCCTCTGTCTACTTCATGCTGCTTTCTGAGTGCACCCAAACTGACTTCAGCACCGAAGTACAGACTTCCAGCTTCTTTCTGGGTCATGTTGCTTTCTTTATACACAAGGTCTATATTACTCGGTTACAGGCCACCAGTCTCTGGCACCTGCATTCATTTGTGGCAGTGAGGAAGAGGCTGGCAGCTTGTCACATTGGGGAGCACAGAACAATCCCGGGGATGGACATGTTGCCCAACAATATACCAACTTCAGCATGTGCCTGCAGCTTACACAGCAAAAAAGCTCTGCCCATGCTTTGAGAAAATCACAGTCTGTCAATGGTCCTCAGTGGGGTGATAATAAGCTATAGTTAACCAGGGATTACTGCCACAGTCAATTAAGGGATTTATCCGATTACAGCACAGGGGTTGACCATGGTCACTTTGGCCTACCAGAGCCCGTGATTGGTGTCCTTGTTCTCGTGGGATTGGACAACAGTCAGTCTTGCAATGTGCAATCATCACTTACTCAACCACTCTCATTCGGAGTGTGGGCGTGAGTGTGAAATGATGGCCATCGGATCTGCACTGAAGAGCATCCCGCTCAGACCCACACCCACACCCTATCCCCGGAACCCCGCATTTACCGCGGCCAATACACCTAACCTGCACAGCTTTGGACAGCGGGATGAAACTGGAGACACCGGAAGAAGCCCACGCAGACACGGGAGCATGTGCAAACTCCACACAGAGTGACAGTCACCCGAGGCTGGAATCATACAGGGCCTTGGTGAGACCACGCCTGGAGTACTGTGTGAAGGTTTGGTCTTCTTATCTGAAGAAAAGTGTTCTGACTATGGGGGGAGTACAACAAAGGTTTACCAGACTGATTCCTGGGAGGCAGGACTAATATATGAAGAATGACTGGTTTGATTAAGATTATATGCTCTGGAGTTTAGAAGAATGAGAGGGAATCTCATAGAAACCTGCAGGACTGGACAGGATAAACACAGTAAGGATGTTCCTGATGTTGGGAGAATCCAGAAGCATGGCTGACAGTCAAAGGATATTGAGGACTGAGGTGAGAAGAAATTACTTCACTGAAAGAGTAGTGGGCCTGTGGAATTCTCAGCCACAGAACATGATTGATACCAAAACATTGAATGTTGCCAAGAAAGGGGTTAGATATATTTCTTAGGGCTAAAGGGATCAAAGGGTATGGGGAGAAAATAGGGACAGGGTACTGAGTTGGATAATCAGCCATGACTGTATTGAATGGCAGAGCAGTTTCAAAGAGCCAAATGGCCTGCTCCTGTTCTACTTCTTATGTTTCTATAGTTTTATGACAAAGCACTTTAGCCGAAGGGAAAATGCTGCCCTAACTGTTGACTCAAGGAAGCCTGCATCTCACCGTGTGAAATATTTTTTTCTGTATCTCAAGAGGCTTAAGTCTCCTTATTGGCAGCAAAGCAAAATGATTGTTTCATGACAGCAACAACTTCTTGATAAAATCTGGTCTTTACTTTGTGATAACGATTGGCAAGTGTTTGAAATTCAGTCTGAGAGCTTCCTATCCAATGATTGCAAGTCATCAGGCATTCGTATCAGGATAGGAATTTGGCTACTTTACATATATTTTGTGTCATTTGAACATGATGACAATGGAAAGGATGACATGCTGCTCCCTAATTCTTTATCCATGCCAGAAAGAAATGGTTTGATGAATTTTTTTTTCCAGAATGACAAGAAACCGGATTTTCCCAGCCCCAGGGAGCTGTGAGTTTGAAGGGACAGACCAGAAGAGGGAGAAAGAGACTCCAATGGTGTCATATAGATCACTTACTGGAAAGAAGCAGTCTGACTAAAGGAGAGGAGGAAAATCTCTTACAGCCCAATGTGAAGGTCACAAAGAAACTAAAAGGTTGGAACGTTGCCCTCCCACGAAACAATAGAAAAATTGGCTAGCGTGGAGGATAAGGTTCTCCTTAGATAGCTCAGCTGGTAGAGAGGAGGACTGGAGGAAGAAGGGAGGTGAAAAAACCACAGGCAGGTAACATTCGGGAAAATCCAAATGTGCTCTATATAAGTATATTAGAAACAAGTTGATTGATCAGCAAAAAGACAGTGCCCATTAGGGACCAAAATGCCAATCTGTGTGCAGAGCTGGAAGACAGAGATGAGGTATTAATTCAGTACTTCTAATCTATATTCACAGGGGAGAAGGATGATGCAGGTCTAGAAATCATCAAGGGGCACCATGATAGACCATAAGACCATAAGACATAGGAGTGGAAGTAAGGCCATTCGACCCATTGAGTCCACTCCGCCATTTAATCATGGCTGATGGGCATTTCAACTCCACTTACCCGCACTCTCCCCATAGCCCTTGATTCCTTGCGAGATCAAGAATTTATCAATCTCTGCCTTGAAGACATTCAACATCCCGGTCTCCACTGCGCTCCGTGGCAATGAATTCCACAGGCCCACCACTCTCTGGCTGAAGAAATGTCTCCTCATTTCCATTCTAAATTGACCCCCTCTAATTCTAAGGCTGTGCCCACGGGTCCTAGTATCCCCACCTAACGGAAACAACTTCCCAGCGTCCACCCTTTCTAAGCCATGCATTATCTTGTAAGTTTCTATTAGATCTCCCTTCTAAACCTTCTAAACTCTAATGAATACAATCCCAGGATCCTCAGCCGTTCATCGTATGTTAGGCCTACCATTCCAGGGATCATCCGTGTGAATCTCCGCTGGACACGCTCCAGTGCCAGTATGTCCTTCCTGAGGTGTGGGGCCCAAAATTGGACACAGTATTCTAAATGAGGCCTAACTAGAGCTTTATAAAGTCTCAGAAGCACATCGCGGCTTTTATATTCCAACCCTCTTGAGATAAATGACAACATTCCATTCGCTTTCTTAATCACTGACTCAACCTGCAAGTTAACCTTTAGAGAATCCTGTACTAGCACTCCCAGATCCCTTTGTACTTCGGCTTTATGAATTTTCTCACCGTTCAGAAAATATATGTGATATATGTGAACAAATTAGTATTGTGAGGGAAGAGATATTGATGGTTTTAACAGAATTGAAATTGAATTATTCCCAAGGTCCAGATGAGAATTTCCCTAGGCTGCTGTGGGAGACATGGCAGGAAATTGAGGGGTTCTGACGGTAATTTTCAAATCCTCTCTGGCCACAGCAGGGGTACCAGTCAACTGGAGAACAGTTAATGTACTACTTTTATTCAAGTTGGTTGTTAGGGATAAATCAGGTACCAACAGGCCAGTGAGTTTGTAGCAACAGTCAATCTGGTTTTATTGGGAGGGGAGAATTGTCTCACAAACTTAATTGAATTTTCCAAGGAGGTGACTAGGTGTGCAGACGAGGGTAGTATGGTTGTTGTAGTCTACATGGACTTCAGTAAGGCTTATGACAAGGTCTTGCATGGCTCACAGTGACACCCTGCCCAGAAATAACAACTTCAGATGGGGTGTGACCTTGTCATCCCAGGACAAGATCAGTGAAATAACCACATCATGGCTTGGTCATGATTTCCTGTTGACAGTGGTGCAAAGGTACACCACCTATTTTTACACCCACCATCTCACCTCAGCAGCAAAATGATGGAATAGGTTGTTTACATTGCTACAGATGGCATTTGCAAAGGAATTGCCTGCTCACTGACACTCTATTTGAGTTTCACCAAGGACACTGAGCTCCTGACCTCACTTCAGCCTTGGTCCAAAGATAGACAAAGAACAGAACTCCGCAGTGGAGGTGTGAGTTTCTGCCATTAACATCAAAGCGGCATTTGACTGAATGTGGCATCAAGGAGCTCTAGCAAAACTAGAATCAATGAGTTTCAGGGGGAAAACTCTCCGCTGGTTGGAGTCATACCTGGCGCATAGGAAGATGATTGTGGTTGTAGGAAGTCAGTCATCCAGCTCCAGGACATCTGTGCAGGAGTTCCTCAGGGTAGTGTCTAGGCCCAACCATCTCCAGCAGCTTCATCAATGACCTTCCCTGCACCATAAGGTCAGAAGTGGGGATGTTTGCTAATGATTGGACAATGTTCAATGCATACATTCCAAACAATGACCATCTCCAATAAGAGATAATCACCACCTTCAAGTCACTCACTGATTTGGAAACAAGGACAAAATCTTCTTGGGGTCTGAGTGACATGCGCAATGATGAGATTTGTGAAAGAATCAGATGAGAAGTCCAGCAAAGCTGATCTCGATGTCAGGAGTATCTTGCTGCATCCTTTATGTAGTGGCAAGGTGAGTTCCTTACCAGGCAGCGATATCTGTCAATAGCTTGATAAATGCCTTATTAATGATGCCACATGCCTCATGAAAATGCAGCTTTCTATGTTACCAAATGCATGGAATAAGCTGAATGTTGAGAATTCTCACCATGGAAATCAAAGCAGATACCTGGCAACTTCAGATTACTACTTGCTCCAAAGGACCTCCATGTTTGACACTGTGCGCTGACATCTCAGGGCATGCTCCATGGGCACTGGCCACACATGCTCATTGTCTATGTGTAACAGGAAGAAGGTAAATGCCCTTCTCCACAGCCCCAGTATAAGTGCCACTGTTTTCTCTCTGACACCTCACACTCACTCTATCTCTACTATTAAATCCATTTTCCACTATGTTCGAAGATTCTCAGTACTGTCTGTAACACCTTGCTTCACTCGCTGCTACCCATTCCAACCTCCAGCACCACTAACCCTGCATGCCTTCTGTGCTGCCTATTCACTCATTCAGGACACCTCCTCACACGGTCTGAAAGAAATGGCTGTGTCACTCTCCTTTATTTCCCGTGATACTGCCTCTTTCTCATTGCAAGAGGGAAACAGTCCACAATAAAGCAGAGGTGGCTGCCCAACATTTCGCTCCTTACAACTGATGTGGAGAGGATTTTGAATCTGACCACCCCAGCCATGTGGCTGACTGACCATATCCAAGACCCTGGACTGGTAACTGTGTTTGATGAAGACTGATCAGTCCATGTCACAATTGCAACCATTGGAGTGGAGTTGCTCATCTTGGTCCAAGTTGATTCAGAGATTGAGAGAGCAATTCATTGGAAATGAAGAAAAATTTCCTGACGGGAAGGGCAAAAAACTAGATTGCTTTATGGAAAATATATAGGAGGGATGAAGAGAAAACATTGTTCTTTTTATGATTATATTTTTGTTAAAAATTTAGTGATATTGAGGAAAACATTTATTTTAACATGTAAGTTAGTCTGGAAGTGCTGGTGACATGTGCGTTAGTAGTGATTATAGTAGTAACCAATATATCACTCAACCCAAGCAATTTCACCTGTTGTTGCAAATGGTTTTGTGGTATAAGGCTGTTTATGAAAAGGTTAACTGATGTCACAAGAAAAGTTTCACCCATCATGATATAAATGCCCATTCCTACAATGAACGAAGCAGTACTGGCTCCATCCCCACCTCTTCGACTTGCTTGCCTCCTCTCCACCTATCCTCTCCTCTATCCATCTTCTATCCGCCTCCCCCTCTCTCCCTATTTATTTCAGAACCCTCTTCCCCTCCCCCATTTCTGATGAAGGGTCTAGGCCCGAAATGTCAAGCTTTCCTGCTCCTATGATGCTGCTTGGCCTGCTGTGTTCATCCAGCTCCACACCTTGTTATCTAGGAATGAAGCAGTTGTCCTGTTTTCAGCAGTGTTTACAAGGCTAACAGCATGTAACCAACAAAAATCATATGAACTTAGTGTTAGGTTGAGCCTGCTGTCTGACAAGAGACAATCGTGATTCTTAGATGTACTGTAACTAAGACATCATTACCATGTGGTGTCAGTAGCCTAGACAATACCAAAACAAAGGATTAGTGGTGGTAGATCTACCCAAGATATCGCCGAACATATTCACCATTGTAAGATGGTGTCAGACGTGAGGTCTGTCCAATTGTAAGTGGTCTAGTCATATTGTATTCTCAGAAATTATCATTTTGGATTTTAGTGTACAAGTTGTATTTTTAAGTTGGAAGGCTATGAATACAATCTAAGATTTTAACATTCTGCTATCTTATGCGGATTTATACTCTCTCTGTTGGAGAGGTGTAAAAACAATTGTTTAATAATAGCTCAGAGCAGTAGAACATATGCAAGACCTACTCAGTGCACTACAATGCACAATATTAAGCTAGAAAGACCTTGCATGAACAATGCTTATCACTTGCGCATTTATTGTTCTTTCCGAGTCTTTGGGTCTCAAAGTTTCTTACAGGCAATCAAAGAATTTTGGTAGTGCAATCTCAGTTTTAAATGAAGGGAAATGTGATTTTGTGGATAGACTGTTCCTGTACACCAAAGGTAGATACTTTTGAAAACAAGCTGGAGTCTTCTAAACAAGTGGTGAAGCTACTAAAGGTGGTCTCACGCTTCCTAGGTTCAGTTCACCAGAGCTTCAGATTAACTACTGCTTTTCTGTTGGAAGTCCATCAGAAATGATCTCACAGCACATGGAGTATAGCACATAGGTAAGCTTCCAAAGGCCAAGGGCTGCCAACTGGACAAACATAGCAAAGACCTTTTTCTAATAACACCTGGATGGGATATTTGTACGACAAACTCTCCAAATATCAACGCTCAGGAAAAAAGTGCTGTGATCTGATTTCATTTAACTGGGTAATGACAAGTATGGAAACATTATAGCATACAGTATGCACTTGGAATATGAGGCTCTTCAGTCATAATGTTATCAACATGATGCATTCTGCTCAGTTAATCCTCATTAATAACATGTTTCTTCATGATAGTTGCATGTAATGACGTGATTTAGATTGTGAATTTGACTCCATATTTAAGGGACAGAGATTGAACAGCCGAATCGAATCATTGCAAATTGTGGTTTTTAATGTTTGTTTCTGATTTGTTAAAAAGGGGTAATCATAGGATTTGGTTTTGGTGGCTGGGTAAACCTTTATTGCTCATCTTTAATTGCCCTGGGGAAGGTGGTGGTTAAAACAACTGCACAGAGGCCAGTATCCCATCACCAAGTCACCTTTTATTTACACATACACAGTAAATGGACTCTAACCAGCCAGCCCGGTGCCAGGGCCTAGAATGAGGACACTCTCTGACACTCCAATTCATATATGTCAAGTAGGGCTCCCTGATTGGCCCAGGTTGACAGCCTCAATCAAGGATCTGATACTCAATGAGATCCACCTAGCCAACCTTGTTCCAATTGCTGCAGTGGTGACCTGCCATCCTGAGCTGTTGAAGTCCATGTAGTGTAGGTACCCATAGTGCTGTTAGGTCTGGAGTTTTAGGATTTTGATCTAGTGACAGTGAAGGTATGGCAGGGTTGTGTATGACGTGCAGGGAAGCTTTCAAGTGTTGGTGTCCCCCATGCAAAAGCTTTAGATGGTAGATGTCACACATTTGGGAAATGTTTCCTAAGGAGCCTTGGTGAGTTACTGCAGCACTTCTTGTAGATGGTGTACATTGCATCCACTGTGGATGGATGGTGAAGGGAGTGAATATTGAAGGTCGTGAATGTGGTGCCAGTCAAGCTGGCTGCTTTGTCCTGGCTGGTGTTGGGCTTCTTGATTGTTTTTGGAGCTGCACTCATCCAGGCAAGTGGGGAGTATTCCATCACACTCCTGACTTGTGTCTTACGAATAATAGACAGGTTTTAATGAGTCAGGGGATAGTTTACTCACTGCAGAATCCCTAGCCTCTGACCTGTTCTTGTAGCCGCAGTATATATGTGGCTGGTCCAATTTAGTTTCTGGTCTACAGTAAACCCTGGGACATTGATAGCAGCAGAAGCTATTGAATGTGAAGGGGCTTTATTAGGTTGTCTCTCTTTGTAAGTGGCCTTTGTCTGGTGCTTTAGTGGTGCTAATATTACTTCCATATCTTATAATTCATGAATAATGTTAAACATTGTGCAATTGTCAGTGAACTTCCCAACTTCTGACATTTTGAGGGTAATTGCTGAAGCAGATGAAGATGGTTGGGCCTAGGACAACCTGTCATGGTCTATCTTGCGGTATAGCCTCAAAGTTGCCCTTGCTCAGTGTATGTGCATTTGGATATGTATATTTCTCATCCATGGAGTGCAATCAATTTTAAATTACTAGCTGCAAGCTTTTTGTATATAAAAATTAAAATTATGATTTTTCACACTGTTATTCTTGAGGTTACTCAAGAAACTGTCTCATTCATACTCACATTTGCATTAAAGCTAGGCATCGATGAAGTTGAAAACAATGTTCAGAAATTGGATTCAAGGTCAGTCTCTACTTCGGTTGTTTCATAGTCAAGTTGTTGCATTGTCTGATGTAAAGGCTTTGAAACTGCGGCGATTTTTTAGCAGTTGTGACGTCTGTTCTAGTCGACCTGATGGAAGTTGTTTACACGGGTTAAATTTGGAGATGAAATGAGGTTGGGGAGAGAGAAGATCTTTGGTTCTTTCTCAAAAGGCTGTGGGAAGACACTTTGGCTGCCCAGTTGACTAAAGCAGTCTAAGAACTTTTTGCTGAATTGTTCTTTCTCCCTCATTGGAAATAATCTGACTGTGATCGTTTGCAATTCTTCAAGGGAGAAAGGTGACCGTGAGTGATGTGACCTGGAAAATCTGCCAAGTCGTTCTTCATGTCAGGCAGCAGAGTAAATCAACCAACTGAAGGAGCGAGGCTCCGAAAGCTTGTGTTTTCAAATAAACCTGTTGGTCTATAACCCGGTGTCGTGTGATTTCTGACCTTGTCCACCCCAATCCAACATCGGCACCTCCAAATCATGTCTGTTATCCCTTCTCCTAACTACTGTGATGGCTCTTTATGTTGTTATATGGTTGCAGAATCAATCACAGACAGCCTGTGGTTAGTGTAAAGTACTGTCACCAATCCTTATTTCTGCATTAAGTCTAAGGGCCTGTTCGATGAACAGAGGCTGATCCGTGAGTGATTCTCAATGAGAAATGATGGATGGCTTAACGACAAATTGTTTTTTGTTGTATGAAAGCGGTAGGTACAAGTTACATTGGCTAGTTATAAATCATTGTTGAGACTATCTGGAACCAGAGATATAGTCAGAGCGAGAGAATCCTTTGATGTGCAATGCAGGGGTGACCAGACAGTGGCCCTTCACAGCACATTACCAAGGTCAGCACAGATGAAACTTAACTCGCGAACACACCTTCTTCACTCTCACATGTTATCCCACTAGCACACACAGAGCAGGGTTGCAGTTGGTTTTTACTCATCTTGTTTTGGAGATGACTAAAGGGAATGTGCAAAAAAAAAAATCTACAAGAGGTAGAAAAAGGGTCCAGGCCCGAAATGTCAGCTTTCCTGCTCCTCTGATGCTGCTTGACCTGCTGTGTTCATCCAGCTCTGCACCTTGTTATCTCTACAAGAGGTAGTTTACTTTTGAGGTGGATAAGATAGTCAGCCTCTTCTTCCTGCTACATCTCTCCCTGTGTTTAACATTTCCCAGTCATCCCATAGGTGAAACACAGGACCTTTCCAAACAGCATTGAAATTACACCTACAGCCTTTTTGTGGCTGTGCTTATCTTCTCTTAAGAAACATATTTTGGAATTAAGCTTAAAAATGTCCATAGTGTGTCAGTGTTGTGATCTGTCATCATGGCATTGTATATTGATGCTGTTTCTCATGGGGTTGGATTTTTGCTAAATAAGATTTCTGTTTGCAAAGCCATTCTTGGAATGAATCCAACTGATGATTTTTTTTTTCTCCTGCACAGTACCTGAAAATGATCAGTTGAACTGTTAATAAACATTTGGAAGAATGATCACGTCGAATTTTAAGAGACTCATTTAGGGAGAATTTAATGATCTCTAAATTTTGAATCCTGCTCTTAGAGCACCTGCAGTTGTGACTTGAATTTGTCAGTGATTCTCGAATGTTCACACAGCTGTTAGATGTGAGGCACAAATTGAATCCAGGGTAGAGATTTAAATTTATTCGAGAAAAGCTCCAGGGTTTTCAGTTATGACAAATATCCCTTTACCTCAGAGAAAACTTTAACCTTCTCATCAAAGTGACAAGGTGGCCTTGAGAGTGAACATCTTTCACGCTTAGCATGAGTGCATTTCTATTAAGTTCTTGCTCTCCCTTTCATTCAGTATTTTGTCCATGATTTAAGTCATATCTTTCCTCTATGCATTTGTGTGTCATTTTTTATGTGTACAAAAGATAAAGAAGGTTGATCATTCTGACCATTAAGAAAGCTATGATTGTAATGAACTACCTATTTCTGAATTGATAACCTTAATTCTAAACTGATTAAGTCATGCCTCAGTGCTAAGTGGGAGGTAGGGACTGGTTGTTTCAGAAGCTGGAATGTTTCATCTCGATTGTTTCCCCACTTTTCCGTCGCAGACCAACCTCTCTCCCAGTTATTCTGCCAAGGAATAAGGCTTCTGAACCTAAAGTAGAACCAACAGTACGCTGCCTTTCACAGATGTTAAAAGCAGGAAAAGTAGAATGGAGAAAGAAACAGACAATTGACTGGATTACTGTTACACTGTATTTTGTTTTGAGCCCGCAATACCCCCAGTTGTAAAATCTTATTCCTGTGTTGAGATCTTCTAAACACCTTGCCTGTCCCCGAAAACATTCCAATCCCAATGACTCTGGATTTTTTTTACAACCTCCTTGTCTTTATTCCCACTCGTGGTTGACCACGTTTTCATCTAACTGGCCTCATGGTCTTGAATCCCCTTCCTAACTGCCTTCTTGCATCAAGAGTTTCTTTAAGATCTAGGTATTGGATCAAGCTTTTGTGACTGGCCCCTCTTAGTAATTCCTTGATGGGTCTGTCTCATATTTTAAAACTAAAATGATTCTTCTGCAAAGCATGTCACTGCAAATTATTTTTAAATGTTTTGTTCCAGTTTTATGATCCCACCTACCGAACAAATCATACACCAGAATAGAACTTCACTTGATAGATTTTCTTTAGTTGAGTGAGTCGATGTGGTGCTTAGTCTCTTAGACATGCTCACACGAGGCTGTCATTAACACCAGAACTAATGTTCCTTACACCAAAGAAGAATTAAAAAAAGTTATCTAAATATAGAAAACAGTTGGCAAATTCCGAATGAACACGATCTACAAGTTTGCCGATCACGCCACTGTAGTGGGACGGATATCTAAGCACGAACAAGTCAAAATATAGAAGGGTGATAGAGGACTGGGTGATGTAGTGCACTGAAAACTATCTGTCTCTCAGCATTGGCAAAACTAAAGAATTGATCAATGACTTCAGAAAGTAAGGAGGAGAACATATCCCCATCTACATCAATGGAACTGAGGTTGCGAATATGGAGAGCATCAAGTTCCTCAGAGTGACGATAACCGATGACCTGGCCTGTACTTCCCACATAAATGTGACAGTCATGATAGCGTACATATTGATGGTTATCAGTTTTGTTTTCAGTTCAGAAGAACCTAGGAATGAAACAGGATTTTCAGCTCAATTCAGTTCAGAAAACACCAGATTTGCTTTTAGAAGCAAATTTAATTTCCACCCCAGAAGATGTTGATGCAGTTCATGGAGCAACGCCTCTTACTCCTCAGGTGGCTCAGGAAATTTGGCATGTCTGTAGGGACCCTCACCAACTTCTACAGATGCACCATTGAAAGAATACTGTCTGGCTGCATAACGGCCTGGTATGGCAACTGCTCTGCCCAGGACTGTAAGAAACTGTAGAAGGTGGTGTGCACAGCCCAAACCATTACAGAAGCAAACCTTCCATCCATGGACTCCATTTACATGGTTCACTGACGCGGAAAGGCTGCCAATATTATCAAAGACCCATCCCACCCTGGTAATGCTCTCCTACAGCCTCTTCCATCAGGCAGAAGATACAGAACCTGAACACACGCACGAACAGTTTCAGGAACAGCTTCTTTTGACCGCTATCAGACTATTGAATGGCCTCTAGCCTCAAATAATGTAACCTGCAATGTAACCTGTACGTCTCTAAGTCTTTCTGATCTGTATGTCCTTTGCTGCTGTTATCTGCCTGTACCGCTCATAAACAAAGCTCTTCACTGTATTTTGGTACACATGACAATAAATCAATCAATCAATCAGTCAGTCAGTCAATTAGAATGATCTTAAAGCACATATTCCCTGCGCTAGCCATTACAGGGGGACCCAGATCCAGAGAAATCACATCCATATCTGAACTCTTTAGCGATCTACTTAACTGACCTTTTACAGTTTCTTTGGCTTGGACTGTGGAGACAATTCAATGAGCCTTTTCCGAGTTTACTGAGATTAACTTTTCACAATTCTGAGAGCCTCAGTTTTCTCAGTCTAATAACCTGCAGATTTCTAACCAAACTCTCCTTGTGTGGAAGTTTCACAAACTAATCTCTTCTGCTGAGGTGACTTGCTCTGTGAACTGCCTCAACATCTTCTGGGGGAAAATTAAATTTGCTTCTGAAAGCAAACCTGGTGTTTTCTGAACTGAATTGATATGAAAATCTTGTTTCAATCCTAGGTTCTTCTGAACTGAAAACAAAACTGATGACCATCAATATGTACGCTATCTTGAACCTGACAGTATAAAGATCTTTTCATTGACACAACAAGTTCTGCAGTCACCTGCTTTCTGACAAAAACAGCTCCAGAGGAACTCTCCGACCTTGTTTAGTTCAATTAAAAACACATCCACCTTCCTTCGTACCAGTAATGACTTTAACCAAAGGACAAAAGAACACCACAAACCTTTGCCCTGTGTAGCTAATGCTACATGCTGGAAAGTTGTATCGAGAAGTTGAAATATTGAATTGTTTCCATATGAACGTTTCTAGCTGACCATGCAAAAACCAGAACAATTTCATGAACATTTCCATCTTGAGTGCTTTTCTCTTTCCAAAAGCTGACTGACTTCAAGAGTCAGAGATAAAAGGTACTGCAGATGCTGTGTTCATCCAGCCCCATGCTTGTTATCTCGGATTCTCCAGCATCTGC
>JAHRHZ010000057.1:1388197-1408348 GCA_024137785.1 Ginglymostoma cirratum | reverse complement strand
ATGATACTGCTTGACCTGCTGTGTTCATCCAGCCCCATGCTTGACTTCAAGAGTCATCTCTGTTTTTCTATCAGGTTTTCTGCATTTGAAGTTTTCTTTTGATCAGGTATGAAATTTTGCTTTCTGATTCCATAAAAAAGCTGTTCTTATTGGCTGTTTACCACTTTGATTCTTAACTTTGTTGTCTTGATCTTGGTCTTTCTCTGTCTTCCCAATCCACTTCTCATTTGAATATCTCTCAATTCAGGTAAAGAACTCTGGTCCAACCATCGTGCCTTTCATTAAAACATCCTTCGCAAAACCAGCTCATGTCATATGCTTTAGTCAATCCTATCCCTCAACTTAACTCATCTTTGAGCCAAAAGAATTGGCTTTTGTCATCTGATATTTAACTTTATAAATTTTTCTGCATATCACATATATCCAGTAATGTCTCACTTTATTTCTAACTTCATTTATAGCACAAGGAAAGAATGCTTTCTGTAACATTGTTCAGAGTCACCATACATCCACCACCCCCCACCACCAACAATAACACAACCTGACTCCCATTAAACATCACTCTCTCTGTGCCAATAGGCGCAACCATAATTTGATTTATTTTCCTTTATAGCCTTCCTATATTGTAATAACAAATTGCTTTTGTTCACATCTTGTCAGTTGTTCCCGCACCTTAATATCTTCCCGGAACTTTAACGACTTTCAATCCTTTACATAAATGCTTCTCTGGATCTGCTAGCTCATTCATCATGTAGCTTATGTGAGTACACGTAACTGAAGGATTCCAGTTCATCTTGATTATAACCCGACTTTTCATTGCACAACACTGTCAATGCTCATTAGTCAAATTACTGTTTCAATTATCCACTCTTTTCTATCATAATTTAACTCTAATTGTAAATCTAGCTTCAGTTTTGTCCTAATTGAACAGTATGTAAATGAAAGATCAGTTCTATTTTTGACATTGCCACTTTAAATATTAGATTAGAACACTCAAGTCAAGGTTTAAGCTATCTATCATAGGAATAGGATAGCTCTAAAAGCCTCATTGTAGCCAAATTTTCTAGAACTGATTCCAGGCTATTGCCTGTCCCTTTAAAAAATTGTCTTTATTTAATCGTTCATGGAACGTGGGCACCACCGGATGGGCCAGCATTTATTGCCCATCCCTAATTGCTGTGGTTCCTAATTGCTGTTAGAAAGGAAGTGCCAGGATTTTGACCTAGGAATGGTAATATATTTCAACATCAGATGGCGGTCAGATTGGAGGGCAATTTGCAGGTAGTGATTATCCCATGCATATGCTGTTCTTATCTCTCCAAGTGAAAAAAGTCATGGGTTAGTGGAATATTTTCAAAGCACATAAAAACATGCATTCAGTTTTCATCAATTCACCATGGAATTATAGCATAGTATGACACAGAAAATCAATTGGTCCATTGTGCTTTTGCAGAGTTTTTCAATTCACCCGATTCCCCTGCTTTTCCCTATATTTCCTGCGACCATACTTCTCAGGTACAATTGGTGCCGACAGACTCAGACTCAGGGTGATTGAATTCCTTTAGTACTCGTGAACACCTAACACGTCATTGTACTCTCAATGACAACATTCAACAATACCTTAGTTCCATTTCCAACTGATGAATGCATTTAGTAATGCAATAAAAAATAAAGAAAACAGGAAATGTCAGAAATTCACAAGAGCCTCAGGGAGATAGGGATAGATGAATTTATCAGATAAAAGTCTGAAATGAAATGTCAACCTGTCTTAATATTTACACACTGATAAATCCGTGATGCATTTTCAATATTTTCTAAACTTATTGTCCTTGGCCTTAAAATTATTCTATAGGATAATAGAGAAAATCCTCTCTCTGTCAATTTACCAGTGACATTACCTGTTTAAAGAAATCAAATAACTCCCCCTAAAATAGGAAAGCATAGATTTCAAAATGTGTTCAGCCCTTTCCCACTATTGTCTTTTGTCATAATTTCTTGGCCATTGTGTCCAGTCAATTCTTGAAACCTTTCTTGTCTGCAACCCTTATGTCTTACTTCTTCCTACAGTTAGTCGTTTGTTATCTTTGCTTTCATATGTAGCACTTGCATTCTGTGCCATACTATATTAAAGTGTACTGTATCTAGCTAAAGACAATTCAAAGCAGTTGTCAGATTGTTCTGAAATTATTTTTGTACAGAAGTGAGAAATTAACCCAGCTTGATATGTAGATCGCTATACCTGTTGGTGTACTTAACATGGCCATGTATGAAGTGCCCTTTTCTGCACACATAGACACACTCATTCATTCAATATAGTTTAATTTTTATTTATTAAATTTGCCTTATGTATGCAACAGGCCACAAACAGATTCTTGCATTTCACCTTCTCACTTCCGTAGCAATCATGTAGTTAACTACAATGTGATTCTGTTATGAATCCACTTTGTCAGCGATTACTGTGTACCAGTTCCATGGCTTAAATTCTATCTTCTGACTCACAGTACTACGAAGCTTGATATTATTTGACCTTTACTCACTGTTCTTAAAGGTGTCTCTTTTGTATTGGTGATGGCCCCTGAGTCAGAACTTAGAGAGTTCAAGCCTCCTCTGTGACATTTCACCACATAGGCTAACACTTAATTGGAGTTTTGTATTGTCAGAGGTTTAATTTTTGGGTGAGAGTTAAAAAAGATCCCTTATGCTCTCTCATATGGAAACAGAATGGCTGAACACTAGGAAGCTCAGAGGAACAGAAATATCTTGGGGCGTTTGTCTATAGTTCCCTGAACGTGGCAGAACAGATTAATTGGGTAGTTAAGAAGACGTGCAGGACACTTGCCTTTATCAGTTGTGACATTGATTATAAGGGCAGGGACATCATGTTGGAGCTGTACAAAACTTTTCTTAGACCATAACTGGAATATTGTGCAGTTGTGGTCATCACACCATCACACCAGGAAGGATATGATTGCACTGGAGGGATTGCGCAGGAGATTCAACAGGATGATGCCTAGGATGGAGCATTTAGTTATGAGGAGAGGTTGTTTCCTTTGGAGCAGAGAAAGTTGAAGGGGTGTGTAAGATTATGACATGAACAGAGTGGATAGATAACTGCTATTCTTCTTAGTGAAGGGTCAATAACAAGGTGGCATAATGTTAAAGTGAAAGACAGGAGGTTTAGAGAGGATTTGAGGAAAATCTTTATCACCCAGAGGGTGGTGGGAGTCTGAAATCCATTTCCTGGGAGGGCAGTTGAGTGGGAAACCTCACAAGTTTTAAAAAGTTCTTGGATGAGCATCTGGAACGTCAAAACATTCAAGGCTGTGGACCTTGTGGGGGAAAGTGAGACTAGTGGAGGTATTAGTTAACCTTTGGTGGTACCGACATGATGGACTGAAGGGTCTCTTCTGTTCTATATGATTCCATGATTCTAAAGTAGCGCTATGGGGTTTTCACTACTGCCATGGCCAATGTCTATCCCTCAACAATGATAATGAAGAATTCTGCTACATTCACAGTCACTGCCAAGCCGTCCTTCTCCTATATACTTCCAAATTGTATCAATTCTCTCTTGGTCCCACACTAGCATTGTCAGATCTGATTGGCCATATTCATGGAGGTGTCGTCTGCTCCCAATGGGCCATTCCACTATATTTTCATCATTGGTCCCCTCTTGTGCCTATTTGGGCCAATTAGAAGCTGAACAGAAATCTCTTTACACAAATGGATGATTTCTTGATTGTCAAATGGCACTTTTTCTACGTCCAAAATTTGTACAACTGGAAACAAGAATGTTTAAAGAGGATTGAACAAATTGGCATGAAGTCAACTTTTAATTCCTTGGGACTTGAGGACAATCCAGGAGAGTTGATAACCTTATCTTCTACCCAGAAAGTTCCTCCCGGAGCATTGTTTCCAAATCCAACTCTCCATAAAACAACGATCCTTGGATGCTGGAAATCTGAAACACAAACAGCAATCATGGCGAAACTCAGCAGGTCTGGCAACATGTGCGGAGAGAAAGCAGAGTTAACTTTTCGAGTCCAGTGACCCTTCTTCAGAACTTCAAAGCTTCAAAACAGAGTGTTCAACTTTCCACTTCCCAGCAATTCTACATCACTGACACATTACTCCCAAAATTCCCAAGCGCTTGTATGTTACTTTTACTACTTGTACCACCCACTTTTTAAAAATCATAATCATCTCACACCATTTCCCAACAGTCCTTAGCTAATCGCACAACCTACCACATCCTCCAACTGTTTCTACACCCCCTGATTATCATTCCAACGTGATCAAATCATTCCCATCTAGAATCATAGAATCCCTACAGTGTGGAAGAGGATATTAGCCCCATCAAGTCACACGGACCCTGTAATTCTTTATTTAAGAGGTAATAGAACTGGTGCAGGCACAAAGGGCTAAGTGGCTTCCTTAAAAATTCTGTAATTATGAGATACTGGAATATATTGAGATTTTATTTTATACATATAAAAATTCTTCTTTCTTGAACAATATATAGCTACGATAAGGATGGGTCATTTCAAAGTAGACCTAATTCAATCAATAAAATGAGCATCCTATGAATTTGATTCCTTAAATGCCAAAAGGTACAGTTGTGTGCATCACCCTATCTTGGGATACCACAGAATAATATTAGCTTGGCCATCAAGGAGTTAAAAATGATTTGTCTGGTAATGGATTACCTGGCACATAGGAAACGAAGACAGTGAATGATCAATTCAAAGTACTCCTTAGTAGAAGGCAAAGGTTTGTAAAAGGAAAGCCTTGATGGGTTTTGATGAATCAGTTTTGAAATTAAGACATTGCAGAGGTTTAAGCACCACAGAAATATTTAGTTCACTGATATATATTTGTCTTGCGCTTTTAACATCGTAGGTGAGTATTAAAAACAAACTTAGTATGAAATGATTAAGAGTAAGGAATTTTATTAAGTTCCTTGTTGTTTCTCGGTTCAGAGTGTACGTCATTTTCTTTGGGGAAAATCCAGTGATAACATACTGCTTCTCAAAGGTGTTGGGACACTGTTCAGGGTTGTAGTTTATGGTAAGAGAAACGAATTGCTGCTGTTCAGTGCATCATGCTTTTTTTGACTGTTGACTTTGGCTATTAGTCGTCATCACTGCCGGTTTACTGCAGTGGCTGTCATTGGCCAGCTGTTTGGCCCCGGTCCATTGAACAGATCATATAAAAGCCCTGTCGCTGCTGACAGCTGCATCAGAACCCAAAAACAAAAAGAAGCTCTGCTTAACAACTGACACTAGACTGCAAAGACTGAAAAATAGCAACATGTGCAAAGGACTAGCCGCACTGCCTGCTACTTGCCTAAGAAGGTATGTCTTTAACTATGTGGTTTTCAGATCTCTTTTTGTGCTTCTATTTCCAGCAATGTTACTTAACATTTTGTGTCAAGAAATACAACTTGAATGAGTGTGATGTGTGTGTATTTCATGAACTTTAAATGACTGAGCAAGTGGATTTTAAAAGAGAAAGAAACGGTGAAGTTTGCAACAGGGTTGTTGGAATTAGCAATTCACCATATATATGAAAAGGACACAGAGCTGAATGGTGCTGAGACCTGCTCAGTTTCTTTCAGTTTGCTGTAAAAAGATCAATTTTAAAAGGAAGGGATTTCAGATCAAAAAGGTTTTGGTCATCACAATTTGTATATCATAGCTCTTATTGCTGTGACTGCTAGTGTTAGATAAGAGTGTTGTGTAATTTTTTGGAACACCTTTTATTACTCTTGTCTGCTGCAATATTGTTTAATTTCCTGAATTTGTTACCAGTTCTTTGAAAGCTTGAACGTAATGGATGAAAATAATCAATGTAAGAAAATTATTTCTGCATTGACTTAGATTTAGGTTTTAATGAAGGGCTGGCATTAACAGTAATAAAAGCCCCAAACCATGGAAATTTAAAAAATCTGTGATCTTTCCTGGAATAGCTTTTATTCCCCGATAGTCGAACCTATCACCATTTGATTCAGTTACTCCTCCTGGCAATAGCCCCTGTATGTGTATGGCAATTTCTTATAAAGTGCTGCTCCATGTTATTTCTTAAAAAAAACTGACAGCTGAAGAAAATTGTGTCTTATATTGTAGCCAAAACTATTGTTTCAATAGGTATAGCATATACTATATGTTCATTAGAAAGCTTTATCACTGGTATATTTACTCATGCATGGTACTTAGCTGAGTTTGTGTAGCAGTTCAGCGTTTGTGTGGGCTGTGAGATGTTTGTAGTCTACGTATACAAGGCATCCTTTTCTTAATCACATTTATATTGATTCTGAACAGTGCAAAGGACATGAAACATCGTCTGGGCTTCTTGTTGCCAAAGGCAGAGACATTGAGTGATCACTGTTCAACGTTCATCAAGAAGGACAAAACAAGTGACACACACAGGTAATTGTCTCCCTGAAACCAGCTCCGACAACGTGCAATGCCCAGTTTTGAAATATTCCTCATCATGAGATCCGCAGATGCAATAGGTAAATGAAATTAATCTGTCCATTATTTTCATTTCTTGCTTCCAACGCAAGATGTGTCGTGAATCCCTGCTAACTTCAGTGATGACAAGCAAGCCTTTTGGATCCTGCATTATTCATTTTTATCATCTCCTTTGATCTCCCTTAGCCAGCTGTTAACCATAGTTGCAAATCCACCCTCTAGCCCCAGTCAAAAGATTAACGACTCTCAAATTCCTGCTAGCAGAAAGAATCAATATTAAAATATCAGGTAGAATTGATTTTATTTTTGTTACTGAAAGCTTGTAAGTCAGAACAAGAAAAAAATGCAGTGGACAGGATGGAGTGGAATTTGACTTTATCCTTACCTACACTTCCTCCTCCAACATCAATTGCCTAGTTCACTGTATGACAGCACATCTCTTACATATAGGGTCATGTTTTCCTGCATGTTAATTGGCATATTATCAGCTTAAGAGTGATGTCACCTTAAAACAAACTCAACATGCAGATAAGGCAGAAACCTGGATATCATCACACGACCAGAAATAACAGTGTGGTGCTGGAGGAACACAGCAGGCCAGGCAGCATCAGCGGAGCAGGGAAGTTGACATTTCAGATTGGGACCAGAGGCTTTTGTCACTTTCCATCATAGCACCCTAGACAAAGGATGCATCTAGTGATTACTCTGTACTATTTGCAATAATTAATACTCTACTGATCCTGTTCATTCGCCTGTCTAATAGTGCTATTTGAACCAATACCATCAATTATTCAACAAGTGAAAAAAGTCTTATTTTCCATCTTCTATGATGGGAAGGTGCTGGTGTTAGACTGGGGTGGACAAAATCAGAAGTTGCATGACATCAGATTATAGTCCAACAGGTTCATTTGAATCACAAGCTATTGTAGTGCTGCTCCTTCGTCAGGTGACTTGACGCTTGTAATTTCAAATGAACCTGTTGGGCTATAACCTGATGTTGTGTGGCTTCTGACTTTGACCATCTTGTGTCACCTTGGTACAAAGTGAAGGTAAGAGTTCACTAGTACCTCACTGAACTAGACATTTGTTGCCTGAGGCCAGATAATGAATATTTTGCTGCCACCTCTTCTAGAGCAGAAAGAGGGTGTCTAGTGCGAGAGCGACATTTTTCCAATTGTCGATTATTCTTTTTCTTCACTGTTCTAAGTATCAACGCTACCCCAGAAACCCCAATGGTAAAATGTTACACTAGTTCCTGGACCCAACACAATGGTGGCCTAATCTTAATGCTACATTAAACTTTTCAACTCCTGGGATCTGGATGGCTATTAACACAACGAGCCTTTAAAAGAGTGATTTACATATTGAATTTTGTTGCAAATTGACAAGTTCTTACTAGAATGTCTGCTGAAAAAAATGTGACATCCATTTTCTATGTGCTTAAGAACATATCCATTTCTGGTCATCAAGGAAGGTGGTGGAGGGGGCTGGGGTCTAGCTAACACTGAACTTGCATTCACCTCCAATGGTGAGCACTCCTATCTGGCCTCAGCATTACTCTTACAAGGGCGGGGTACAGAAGCAGTTTGGTTTTCACCCTGGGTTTACTTAACCTTCCAACCAATTATACGTGGAAAGATTAGTGGAAAGGGAGGTGAATTAGGATGGGAAACAGTGTGCATGCATGCCCAGCACATTTCCAGTCTCTGGGTTTGCACTCATTCTCTCTCTCTGCACCTCTCCCGCCCCCACACCCCCCAAATGATGACCCCCCTACAACACCTACACTTCATACATTCTCCCTTACACACAAAATCCCTCCTCACCCTCTCTCTCTTCCATCACCCACCTACACTGTCCTCCTCCACCTCACGCCCTCCCCAGCCCCCATCAACGACAATCATAAGAGAGATGGCCCTTGATTAGAGGAATAGCTCTGTTTAGACCTGTCACTTGTATTGCAAACACTGGCCTGCTGGCCACATGAAGACACATGGTGGGAGAAATTCTGGTCCCCAGGGCATATGTTGGACAAGTCAAAAACTTAAGCAATGGGTTCAGGTTTATCCTACACAACCACCTCATCAGCATTCACCACTTGAATATAATTACAGTCAATTCTGTGAAAAGATTTTGTTTATTTAAATAAATGAAACATTTTGTCCCTAATGGATATATTTTCTTTCTCTTTGTCCAAATAGACTCCAATATGAAGAAGTGAAAGAATGGAGTGAATCTTTGCTACAACTAATATCTCATAAATGTAAGTAGTTATTTAAAAAACAATCATACTCGATTCATTCAGTCGTCAATAGTCAGTGTTAGAGAATCAGCTTCAAAACAAAGCCAGATCCTAGCAACTGGAAGCACTTAGATGGATATATAAGCCATCAGGTTCTGAATCATTATCAGCAAAGTCCTAATAACTTGCGATTAGTCCAGTCATTAATTTCTTTGACAGTTAATATTGCACAACACAAAGCTTTTGAGAAATCAATGGCCTTTGCTAAAAGCCATAATTTATTCTCTAAAGCTGCTCTTGGGTCATTACCCAGAATGCTAAAATGGCATGCAGATATTAAAGATGAATTGCCGTTTTTGAGAGCCGTAATTAAAAAGTTATCATTACTAAAAAAAACTCAAACTGTTTGTAATTAGTAATAATAAAAGTGATCCAATTTCCTCATATGTTTGTCAAAGTAAGAGTGTAAAATTAATTGTCGTGTTTCAATGAGGCTTCTAACTGCTGCTGAAGTACTTTACTGACACATATTGGGGCTGTTGGTTTATTCCACTGAGATTGTTGAGGTCACTCATTGGGTTGAATGGTGCTTTTGAGAGGGATTGCTGAGATATTCCACTGAGGCTATTGAAGTACCTCATCAATGATCTTACGAGGGTTATTGAGATGTTCAATAGCGTGTGGATCCAAGTGGTTGCTTAGAAACCCAATGTGCATTCAAAAACATGACAGAACCAACAGACTTACATAATTGTATTTCCCTTGTGTAATTCTGTTTACTTAAGACGACAAGCTACATTAATCTGCCAGCACATGCTTATAATGAGTTGGGTCAACTTATATCACCACAGAGGATGAAGTCCAAAAATAGCCTTGAGAAAAAAAGAATTCACTTTCTCAACATTGAGATTCTGTGCCCAAGTGTTCATTCATACTGTCAGTAAATCTGTCACTGGATCTTGACCCCAAGTTAACAACTTAATTGCAGAGAGGAAAGGACTCTGATGGGAAATACATATTTAAAAGCTCCTGTCGAAATACATGCTTAAAAGATCCTCTCCATATCCTTCCAAACTGGCATGGCATGAGCTAAATTTAAGGGAGTAGGGCTGACGCGATAGTAGGGAAGGTGTCAGGAAGGGCTGCCAGGAGACTGCCAGCTGTCATTCCATATTGTCAGTAGTGGCCAATTGAGCCACCTAAAAGCCTGATTAAAGGCCACTTCCTGGCTCTAACCATTTTGCCCACATCAGGGGCATTTGCCATCAGGTCGGAAGCCTGTCAGATAAACCCTGGCAATCTTACAGAGATCTCACAGGATTGGTTCTCCATGATGGAAGTTCCCTGTCCTACAGAAGGGCCCCCTGGGGTGTAAGTGGCCACCTTGGTCCTAACATGCCAAATGTGCACCGTAACAGAACTGTCTGGTTTCCCCGAAGAAATCAATAAATCCTTGTGGGTGCCCTTTCCTTGGATGATGTAGTTCCAGGAATGACCATTGCTAGTGGTGGCGCTGATGAGGTTGCTGAGCTGCTGGCCCTCTAGGGGACTGACCATCATCCTCAGTTGGGTGACAGCTTTGGTGAAGGCCTGTTATTTGCTCACAACTGGCAGATTGTTGCCCCCAGTGTCCTGCTTGTTACAATGGATTAGCTCCTGCTTTCTGACCTGGTAGCAGTGCCTCCAGATCCCCTGCAAAGCTAATGCTATTAATGAGATAACCTTCCCCAGCCTTGGATACCAGGCCCACAACTATCAGGCTATCTTTTGTTATTACTTACCTCTGGGGGCCATTGCCATCACCTCCAGCTAGTCATCAGCTTGAATCCAGAAACATGCATTTTGCTAGCAGTCACTGGACTGTGGTAGGATTGCTTTAATATCTAACTGGAAGACTCCGGAGCCAAGTTTCTTGAACTTGTCTGAGCTGCGATTAAGTCTACAGTGATTCAACCTAGAGCTTTCCAGTGCTTTTTAACTTGCTCCCACATGTTGCATCTACTCAATGAGCCCACAGTGGGTTTTAAAGGGACTTTTCCTTCGAATGGGACATTCTTCATTTTTCTTCCTTGCTCAGACCAAAACACAAAGATTTTTTCTTTTTTTCCCTAAAGGCAATATCCCCTTAAAGGAATAAATAGACTGTTGACTATTTTTCTTCAGGATGAAGGAAATAGGGTGAAATCTGAGTTGCCTTTTCTTTTTTGCCATGTCCTTCTGGACTGTCTCATGCTGCAATGTTAGGTCATCCGATGACATGTTGCAGCTGTCGCTTCGAATGGAGCAATATCTAGGCTTCCCTTTCCCTCACAGACTGCAAGAGATGGGATAAAATGTTTAAGCTGGCTGATTAAGTTCCACAGCTCAATCATCAGGGAGTCCCACACAGCCCTGTGCCAACGAATGACCTTCCCAGGCTCCAGACTTGATGTACGTGTTAGTAGTCAGCTCTGGAGGCCTAGAGGCAGGGTGTTTGTTTATGTTGTCAGCTGTCCTGATCATTAAGAGCCATGTGGCAGATGTTACTTCACATCTGGCTAACTGGCCCTGGGATTTTAGTCAGTCACAGAGCAGTCTGCTCTGATTCCCAACAATCTATTCAGAGACACGGTCACTGTGAGGGTCACTAACTGTCCATTCCTTCTCAAGCAGTATCTATGATCTAAGGCCATGTTAAATTGTGTAGCCCACCATTTGTTGGGACATTAATTTTGAGCTGTGTACTTGAGTACAGCTGAACATTGGACCTCTCTTATTTTGCAGCACTCAATTCGAGACATCCTTAAACAAACATTACTGAAAAACTATATTCAAGAGGTTTGCTTTTTAAGAGAGCTGAATTGCAATATAACATCACTGTTCATTTTTCTTTTCTGTTTGAATCATCCTTGTACCCTTGAACTGTCACATGTTCTGGCTGGCACTAAATAGATAAATTCAATGATGTTTATATTTGATAGGAAAACAATAGCATGAGTGCCAAGAATGGGAAATATCATTTAGTTATGGTTTGCAATCCTTACCGTCTAAAAGTAGGAGACAAAGGATCACAATGTACAATAGACTGTTGATGACAATCTGCCATTTCAGATTCTCAATTGCATGTCGCTATCTGATTTTGAACAAACAGGTTCAAAGCTGACATGTTGGCTTAGATTTTGACTTTTTGCAACCGTATAAAATGGTCAATGGCAAGTTGCAATTATGTTTTCTCACCAGATATTAGGAGATAGAAATTACTGTTGCGGATGATATCAATGTATCACCGTTATCTCTCTGCACTCTCAGCTGACGTATAAAATAATTGAGTGAACATTTCTGTCAAAATAAAGAAATGTACGATTAGACGCAAGTGCATTAGGCATTTGTGCAGAAACACTGCCATTTAATTTCTATCTTCCACTTACCCACTAGTTGCTGGTAAATTGTCTGTTAATTTCTGCTAAAGCTTGAATCTTTTTATTTCTTTTTATCCTCAGATGGCCTGGTCACATTCACTGAATTTCTCCAGTCTGAATACAGTGAAGAAAACATCATGTTCTGGCTGGCGTGCCAGGAATACAGAAAATGCAAGTCTCCTGCAAAACTGGCATCGAAGGCAAAGAAGATTTTCAGTGAATACATTGCAGTTGAGGCTCCTAGAGAAGTAAGTCTGCATTCATGAAGGAATAGTTTGTGATAGGAACACTTTGTGAGTGAGGGTCTGAAGGAAGATGGACCAAAGGTCATGGTCAGTGGAGGTCAGACATAGATCAGTAGTGAGTTACTGTTGAAAAAAGACATTGTGTCTAAGGTTTTTCTCTTGCATTATCAGGACAGTTTTAAGAAGTACTAATGAAAAGGGGAACAACAATTTACACTGTATGAGAAGAGAGTGCTGATTGGTTGGCAAGTGGACTCTGGTCAAGGTGTTGACACGGACAAAATTTTGCTTTTACAAAATGCGTCTTTCTTTAGTAATACTTACATTCTGTGCCTCCAAATAATTATTAATGAGTTATGAATGAATCGAATGGCAGAGCTGACTCAAGGGATTGCATACCTACTCCTGTTTTGGATATTTTTTGTTTCTAGAAATCATGAGACTGATGATGGAGACTCAATTCTTTTGACAAGTTATGCCTCATCTCCATTACCACTGGGGACCAACATTCCCCCTCTCCAGTGTGTATATGGAAAAGGATATTAAAAAAGAACTTACTTTATACGCAACTTACATCCTCAGGAAGTTCCAAAGTGTTTCACAACCAATTATTACAGTGGATGTGTTGTAACATGGGGAAAACTCAAAAGCTACTGGTACATAGCAAGGCCCCAAAAGCAGGAAAGGTGACATATAGCCTGACACCTTGTTTTAGTGACACTGAGAAAGAATGTTGGAAAGGACACCAAGACAAACTTCATGAATTGTGCCATGGCATCTTTTACATTCATCTGCAAAGAGGAAGCCTGAGTTTAAGTTTTCATCCAAAAGTATCACTTTCAACAATGAAAGTTAGTGTAAGCCTAGATTATAAACTTAAACATTTTAATAAAGAAGAGCATTTTCTCATATTTAACATTTGTTGAGATATGGTGGCACAGTTCTCTGAATAAATGTTAAGTACTCCCAGATTGGATATTGCAAACCCAATTAAAAGGGAACCACTTCTAATCTGCTTCCACAACGTGCCTTACCCCAGCTTCGAGAAAGCAATTCCCAAATTTCTAGCATATGTTCCCATCTTTCATGCCAGGCATTTTGATGGACTCTCTGATGAAGGTTGCCAGTTTAGTGTCAATTGTGATGTGTAGATATGCCAAGGAAAGACTGAGTTGAGGTAGCCCAAACTGAGAACCTTAAAGCTAACCACAAGGTAAACAAGAGAGAGAGATGGTGAGACTTTCACAAAATACGCTATTGGTCTACATTGCTTTCAAATTCAAGTTCTGGAGGTGACACTGAGAAAGTAAATTGTGCTACCTCGAGTCCTAGTCTGCCCTCAAAATGAGTCAATTAACTTACATTAAAACAATGCTGTAGCTATATCTAAAGATGAATAACTAGCTATGGTCATCTGTATTTGGAGCTCTTTTTGTCTATTCTCTTTTTTGTTTAGCAATAACATACTTTGAAGTTATTTTGATAGCAGCAACATGAAATGACAATAAACCGCAGCAACAGAACATGCCAGTATAAGTAGTCCATTTTGCTTCTCAGCTCTGAGTGAAAAAGTAGAATTTGTTTCATAACTTTGACAGCCTTTTTGCTCCTGGTTTTGCAGGTGAACTTGGAGTCCCAGGTCAGAGAAAAGACCAGAAAGAATATCCTTGAGCCAACGTCTTCAAGCTTTGATGAGGCACAGAACAAAATCCTAACATTGATGCAGAAGGACTCTTACCCCAGGTTTCTCAAGTCCAAGATCTACTTGGATTTACTGAATCAGACTCAAGCAAAAAGTTAACCAAACAGCGAAGCACAAACACCTTAAACGTCTGACCCACAGCACTCACATGCTCGGTTTACTAGGACTGCCAACACAAGGTTGATATTGTGTGATTTTAATGTCAAAATCTCTGTTAGGTCACGTTTAAAGGAAAGGTACACATTCTTGTTGTCACTGAGAGTTACTGCAGCTAAATTTGGCCAACATAGCACTTTAAATCTTGGAGAATGAAAGCATCTCTTATACCATTTTAACAACGGACAAGGCTAGAATATTTCAATTTTTTTCCAGTAGTATTTTTCTTTTGTGGTGCTACCTTTTTGTTTGAGTCCATCAAAATTTTCTGCACTAGAATTAGGCAGCACAATGTTGTTATTGATATCAGGGTGCACAAACAAGTTTGTGTTCTCAATGACAATGAAATAACTTCAACAGACCTGCTGATTATATGACCTTACTTTCAAGTCAGTTTCAATGTTAAATTTTAGTTACAATGAGTCTGTATGTACACTCTCAAAATACCAAGAGTGATGTGCCCCACCCTCTTCGTTCTCCTATCTTTCAAATTCTATGGGTTGTCATAGATTATGTGGTAGCATGGGGAATCTGAGTTATTCCTTTTCATCTACTGTCAGACAGATTGATTAAATAGTAAAATACACATCACTGTTGCACTCCAAGCAGTATCACATTGAAAGGCTGAGCCATTTGGAGACACCATCACTTCCAAATTCCTCTCCACATCTCGTAACATGCCACTGTGGACATACGTCCACAATCAGTGTTAGTTCCTGGGTTAATATTCTTCATACCCGCTCCCGACCTAACTGCATGTGGAGAGTGTCTTCAATGAGTGAACTGCAATAGTTCAAGAAGACTCACCAACAAATTCTCAAGAAACTGTGGGCACATAAACATTTGCCAGATACGTTCATCATTGAAATATTGAATTACACACACATGATAGCATCACAACATTGCTGATTAATTTTCAGCTGAAACACATTGGTAAAATTATTTTCAAAATGAAACATGACATGGCCTGTCCAGGAATCACCCTATACTTACACACAAACTACTGCACACTGTTCTCATTTTTTAAAAAATATATTTATACCACAGAGTAAGAATCTTCACCTCACCAGAAGTGTGTTAGCACACAAAGCAGTGCTGGTGGAATTGATCTGTGGAAGCAACAATCTTGTTTGTTCTGTATGTTTGTCAAACGTGTACTTTAGATACTAAAGCCAATTGTGGAGTTTGACAATGTTTGAATAGTTTATTGTATTCAGGATTAATGTGAAAGTTTAATTATTTTTATACGCGTAATATTCAGTATTGTTGAATCCCAAGTATATCTGAGTTAGTCTGAAAGGCTGCAATGTGATGTACTTTTGCCAACTAAACAACATCTGAATTCTAAGTTTAGATGCAAAGTTGCTCTTAAATATTTATTGCCTAAGTTATGGTCCGTGGGAATTTGTTTTCATTTTACAGACACAAATAAATTATGTTTCATACTAACCTACTTGTTGAAGTCATTATTATTTTAATAAATCAAACTCTTGTCGTATTTTAACCTGAATTTTAATTCGGCTCCAACCTTATTCCTGAAGGTGGTAACTTTCCCCAGGACAGATCTCCAGGCACTGGCCAGAGAAGGAGGGAGACTGAAGAAAGATGGAGCGCAAAAGACAAAATCTTTGGTTCCTGGGAAACTATTAGGGAAGGCAGCAGGAGGGGAGGATGATTGGCTGGGTTGGCAATGAGGAGATCCCAGCTGCCTTCCTGACATCTCCTTGGTTACGTTCTGGGAGGGAAGGGCCAAGTGTGACCTCATCACCCCACTGCCAGTTGGGGCCTTCAAATGGTCAATTAGTGACTGCTATTATCACTCCAGCTCCAGGCCAGTTGGGAAAGAGAGATCCTACCTGACTGTCAAGCCAATGGGGAAGCTTGTCAGTTTGCAGCAGTGGGAGGAGCTCTTGACCTGCAGCAATTTGAGCAAGACTGAGGAACTAGACATAAACTGGGCATTTGGGCGTGGGAGAGCTGAGAGACACCCCACTTTACACACTTCCTTCCCCTTCTCTCCATAGCCCCCAAATCATGAAACCCTCTCCCCATCCCAACAAACTACATTTAACTTTCCCAGCAGTGACCATCCATCCTGGGAGTCTGAGGCAGCAGGCGCAGTCTCTGAGGTGGCATTGGGTTTTGGATTAGCCGGCTTCAATTGACTGGCACCTCCAGCAGAGCAGGGCCTCCTGCACCTGTGTCCCAATTTCAATTGAATGATTGAATGTCCAAAGATCCAGAGGGCTTCCCCACCTTAGAAAGTTGCAGGTCTCCCTCTGGGCAACTTCCCGATTTCATCCGAAAATGGAAAGACCTTGACCAGACAGAAGGATAACAGCAAGAGAAAGGGAATGCAAATAGTGAAGAGAGAAGGAGATAGAGAGACAGAAAAAAACTAGCAAGGGAAAGCAACCAAACATCCTGATATCACTTCCGTTAAGGGAGGGAAAGAGGGAATCTCTTGACGATGCATTGATGATTGCTTGGCCATTTTATAAGACGACTAAAGGGCAACAATAGCCTCAAGGTGATATTGGTGCATTTATTGCCTTGTTCAGTATTGGCTACATGGCTGCCGCCATTTTGGGAATGGCATCTGCACAGGATCATCCCAGTCAAATATTTGTTTTCAGTGACAGCCTCTTCTCTTGAACGTTTTCTGCAATGTTCAGCTTTCAGAACTCTCTCCAGGCTTGTGGCAGATGTCAGCTGGGGAACCTGCTTCTACTTATGAGTCCACATTTTCCATCAGGACTCTATTACTGCACCTGAAAAACTTGTAGAAGATGCCAATTAATGTGAGCAGGGGTTAGACATTCAACTCCTATCTCCCCAGAATCTTTCTGTCACCCACAAGGCACGTCAGGGTCCACTTATCTGAATGAGTGCAGCCCCAACAACATTTAAGAAGCTCAATGTACTTGATTGACACATCATGACTTCTTCCATGCCTGGTGCATAATAGCTGTAGCGTGTACCATCTCTTTGATAAACTGCAGCTACTCACCAAAGTGCCTTTAACAGTACCTACCCAATCCTGACATCCACTACATGACAAAGATGGTCTTAAAAATGGGGGCAACAGGAATAACGATCCATTAGCAGAAGAAGGTGTGCTGCTTTCTTTGCTGGCAGAGATTTTGAACAATGCGATTGGAGTTCAAATTGCAGTGGATTCAGTACTTTGAGAATACATCTTTACTGTCAGGCTTGCATGCAAGGTGATGTCCAAGTCTCTTCAGACGATAAGAATTTGGATAGGAATTCATTGCTAAGCCAGAGAATCACACAATAATTGAAACCTTTTTTTGAAAATCCTTTCATATGAACCAATAAAATCTATGTGAAAGAACATACAAACAAGAGTGGGCCTTTCAACCAATATGGTACTTCTCCACCATTCAGTTGGTTCATGACAGGTTGTCTCCACCAAAGACATTTTTCTGCACAATCTCCATATTCCTTGAAGTCAATAATGTCCAGAATTCAATCAATTTCTGACTTGAACATGCTCAGTGTTTGAGCTTTCATAATGTTCCAGCATGGACAATTCTAAAGATTTGCCACTCTCCGTGCTAAGGAAGTAAGGGAAAAAGTGGGGATGTTTTGGACTGCGTACACATTAACCGAGAGGAGGTGTTTACAGCCTTGGAGTGCATTAAGGTGGAAAAGTCCCATGGGCCTGATCAAGTCCATCCTTGGATGTCATGGGATGCTAGGGAAGAAATTGCAGAGACCCCTGCAAAGATTTTTGCTTCATCTTCAGCCACTTTTTTTTCTTTATTCATTCACAGGATGAGGGTCGTTGATGGCTAGGCAGTATTTATTGCCCATCCCTAATTGCCCAGAGGACAGTTAAGAGTCAATCATATTGCTGTGGGTCTGGAGTCACATGTAGGCCAGACTAGGTAAGGGTAGCAGTTTCCTTCCCTAAAGGACAATAGTGACTCAGAGGGGTTTTTCAAACAATCAACAAAGGACTCTCAATGAAGTTCAGGAAGACTGGAAAGTGGTTAATGTTGTTCCATTGTTTAAGAAAGGTAGCAAATACAAGTCAGGGAACGTCAGACCAGTGAGACTGACATCAGTTCAATTTAGTGGACAGGATATTGAGCGACAGGATCAACCAACATTCGGATAGTCAAGGTCTGTTTAAGGATAGTCAGCACGGATTTATACGTGGGAAGTCATGTCTGACCAATCTTTTGGAGTTTTTTCAAGAGGTAACCATGAGGATGGATGAGGGTTGGGCAGTGGATGTTGTCTATATAGACTTTAGTAAGGCCTTTGACAAGGCCCCACATGGCAAGTTAGTCATGAAAGTTAGGTTGAATGGGGTCCCGGGAGAGCTAGCTAATTGGATTCAAAATTGGCTCGATGGTAGTAAACAGAGGGTGATGGTTGAAGGTTGTTTCTCAGACTTGAGGCTTGTGACTCGTGGTGTGCCGCAGGGGTCAGTGCTAGGACTTCTGTTATTTGCATAAATGATCTGGATGTGAATGTACAAGGCATGATTAGTAAGTTTGCAGATGATACTGGGGATCCTCTTGGAAGGAGCAATCACAGTATGGTCGAATTTAAAATACAGATGGAGTATGAGAAGGTTAAATCCAGTACCTATGTCCTGTGCTTAAACAAAGGAGACTATGAAGGAATGATGAAGGAGTTGATGAAGGCAGAATGGGAGGAAAAACTTTATGGTGGGTCAATTGAGGAACAGTGGAGGACTTTCAAAATGATTTTTCACAGTGCTCAGCAGAAGTATATTCCAGTGATAAGGAAGACTGTAGGAAAAGAGAGAGCCAGCCATGGATGTCTCAGGAAATAAAGGAAAGTATCAGATTGAAAAAAAACACATACAAAAAAGCAAAGAATAGTGGACTAGTAGTCCACAAAGAAACTAGTAGACTGGGAAATCTTTAAAGGCCAACAGAAAGCCACAAAAAAAGTTATAAGGAAAAGTAAGATAGATAATGAGAGTAAATTAGCTCAGAATATAAAAAACAGGCAGCAAAAGTTTCTATAAATATGTAAATCATAAAAGAGTGGTGAAGGTAAACATTGGTCCTTTAGAGGATGAGAAGGCCAATTTAATAACTGGGAATGAGGAAATAGCCGAGGTATTAAACAGTTATTTTGTGTCGGTCTTCACAGTGGAAGACACAAATAACATGCCGAAAACTAATGGCAAGAAGGTTATAGCAGGTGAGGACCTAGAAACTGTCATTATCACCTAAGGAGGCAGTGCTGGGCAAACTAATGGGGCTAAAGGTAGACAAGTCTCCTGGCCCTGATGAAATGCATCCCAGGGTACTAAAAGAAGTGATGGGAGAAAAGCGAATGCATTAATAATTATTTACCAAAATTTACTGGACTCTGGGGTGGTTCCTGCAGATTGGAAAACAGCCAATGTGACGCCACTGTTTAAAAAAGGAAGTAGACAAGAACCAAGTAACTCCAGGCCAGTTAGCTTAACTTCGGTAGTGGGGAAAATGCTTGAATCTATCATTAAGGAAGAAATAGCAAGACAACTGGATATAAATTGTCCCATTACGATCACCCAGCACGGGTTCATGAAGGGTGGGTCATGTTTAACTAATTTGGTGGAATTCTTTGAGGACATTACTTGCATGGTGGACAATGGGGAACCTGTGGATGTGGTACATCTGGATTTCCAGAAGACATTTAACAAGGTGTCTCACCAAACGCTGCTACATAAGATAAAGTTGCATGGTATTACAGGTAATGTATTGGCATGGATAGAGGATTGGTTGACCAGTAGAAAGCAAAGAGTATGGGTAAATGGGTGTTTTTCTGGTTGGCAGTCAGTGGCTAGTGGTGTGCCTCAGGAATCAGTGTTGGGACCTCAATTGTTTACAATTTACATAGATGATTTGGAGTTGGGGACTAAGTGTGGTGTGTCAAAATTTGC
>JAHRHZ010000057.1:1344734-1388097 GCA_024137785.1 Ginglymostoma cirratum | reverse complement strand
AAGATGAGTGGTAGAGCAAAGTGTGCAGAAGACACTGAAAGTCTGCAGATGGATATAGACAGTCTAAGTGAGTGGGCAAAGGTCTGGCAGATGGAGTACAATGTTGATTAGTGTGAGGTTATCCATTTTGGTAGGAATAACAGCAACATGGGCTAGGTTTTAAATGGTAAAAAATTGCAGCACTCTGCTGTGCAGAGGGGCTTAGGTGTCCTTGTGCATGAATTGCTAGAAGTAGGATTGCAGGTGCAGCAGGTAATTAAAAAGGCAAATGGAATTTTGTCTGACACTGCTCAAGGGATGGAGTTTAAAAACAGGGAGGCTATGCTGCAGCTGTATAGGGTCCTGGTGAGGCCACACCTGGAATACTGTGCGCAGTTTTGGTCTCCTTATCTGAGAAGGGATATACTAGCACTGGAGGGGATGCAGAGGAGATTCACTCAGTTGATTCCAGAGTTGAGAGGGTTGGATTATGAGGAGAGACTGAGTAGACTGGGATTATGCTCATTGGAATTCAGAAGAATGAGGGGAGATCTTATAGAAACATATAAGATTATGAAGGGAATGGGTAAGGTGGAGGCAGGGAGGTTGTTTCTGCTAGCGGGTGAAACTAGGACTAGAGGACATCGCCTCAAAATAAAGGGAAGCAGATGTAGGACTGAGGTCAGGAGGAACTTCTTCACCCAAAGGGTTGTGAATCTGTAGAATTCCCTGCCCAGTGAAGCAGTTGAAGCTACCTCCCTGAATGTTTTTAAGGCAAGGCTAGATAAATTTTTGACCAGTAAAGGAATTAAGGGTTATGGTGAGTGGGCGGGTAAGTGGAGCTGAGTCTCAAAAAGATCAGCCATGATCTTATTAAACAGCGGGGCAGGCTCGAGGGGCCAGATGGCCTACTCCTGCTCCTAGTTCTTACGCTCTTATACAAAATTAGCAGGTATCATTGATAGCGAAGAAGGTTGTCAAAAGTTACAGAGGGATCTTGATCAAATGGGGAAGTGGGCTGATGCAATTCAATACAGATATGTGTGAGATGTTGCAGTTTGGAAAGTCAAACTAAGGTAGGACTTATACAGTAAATGTTAAGGTTCCTGAGGAGTGTTGTGGAACAGATGGAGCTAGGAGTATAAGTACATAGATCATTGAAAGCAGCATCACAGGTGGACAGGGGTGGTTAGCATACTGGCCTTCATCGGTTGAGACATTGAGCATAGGAGTTGGGACATTATGTTACAAGTGTATAAGTTGTTGGTGAGGCTGCACTTGGAGTGTTGCGTACAGTTTTAGTCACCCTGTAATAGGAAAGACATGGTTAAACTGGAAAGTGTGCAAAGATTTACGAGAATGTTGCCAGGACTAGTAAGCCTGGGTTATAGGTAGAGGTTGGTCAGGGTAGGACTTCATTCCTCGGAACGTAGGAGAATGAAGGGTGACCTTATTGAGGTATATAAAAGCATGCGGGGCATAAATAGGATGAATGCATATCGTCTTTTTCCCAGGGATAGGGAATTGAAAACTAGGGGCCATAAGTTTAAGGTGGGAGGGGAAAGATTTAAGAAGGACCTGACGGGCAATTTCTTCATGCAGAGAGTGGTGCGTATATGGAATGGGCTGCCAGAGAAAGTGTTTGGGGCAGGTACCATAGCAACATTTAAAAAAATTTGGATAGGTACGTGGATAGGAAGGGTTTAAAGGGATATGGACCAAATGCAGGCAATTGGAACTAGCTGAGTGGGCACCATGGTCAGCGTGGACCAGTTTGGGCTGATGGGCTTGTTTTCCATGCTGTATTACTTTATGATGCTCAGAAATTCCTCCCTATCTCAGTTTACATCCCTATTTCTTATTCTGAGAAACGTCACCAGGTTCCAGGCTCACCAGCCAGAGTAAACACCCTGTTTACGTTCACACAAGAAAATACAGGCCTGGTTGCATCAGGGTCTCCTCATTAAACAACCGCAATCTTCCAGGGATTAGTCTGTTACACTCCCTCTATGGTAAATATATTCTTTCATAGGTAAGGAGAACAAAATTACATATATACTCTGGTCTTACTCTTACTTCTATACTCAAAATCCCCTTGCAATGAAGGCCAACATACTAATCGCCTTCCTCATTAATTTGTGCATGCTAACATTTAGTGACTCATGAATAAGGACACCCAGGTCCCTTTGGACACTAATACATCCTAATCTCTTGCCGTTAAGAAATATTCTGTTCTGCTTTTTTCTACTCAAGGAGATAACTTCATACTTGCCCCCATTATGTTCCACTTACCATGTTCTTGCCCATTCATTTAGTCTGTTCAAGTCTGTTAGAAGGGTCTCGGCCCAAAACATCAACTTCCTTGCTCTTTTGATGTTGCCTGGCCTGTTATGTTCCTCCAGCTCCATACTGTGTTATGTCTGATGCCAGCATCTGCAGCACTTGCTATCTCTGCTAGAAGTCTCCTTGCATCTTTCTTGCAGTTTGCTTTCCCACCTATTTTTTGTGCCATCAGCAAATTTGGAAGCATGTAAATCAGCTCCTATATTAAATCATTTATGAAGAATGTGAAAAGGAGTGACTTTAGCACTGATCCTTATGGTAAAATACTGTAAGTCTTAGAATGACATAATTATTCCTACTCACTGCTTTCTGCCTGAAAACCAATTTTCAGTCCATACAGATATATTACCTTCTAACCTTGTGCAATCTAATTTTGATTCCAATGTCCTGTGTAGGATCTTATAAAAAGCCTTTTAGAAGTCCAAATATACAACATCCACTGAGTCTCTATTATCAATGCTGCAAGTAACGACTTCAAAAACTTCCAAAAATTTGATCAAGCATGATTTCCTTTTCATAAATCCAGTTGTTTCTGCCCAATTTATGACTACTTTCTGTGTTCAGTTATCACATCCTTTGTAACATTTTCTCTACCACTGACATCAAACTAAGACATCTGTTGTTCTCCTTTCTCCCTCTCCCTCCTGATTTAAATATTTGGGTTACATCTGTTCCTTTCCAGTCTACAGGAACATTTCCAGTATCGACAGAATTTTGTGACTTAACCATCAATGCATCCATTATCACGTTAGCCACCTCCTTCAAAACTTTGGAACGTAGTTCATCTAATCCAGAGGATTTATCAATGTTCAATCTAGTTAACTTTTTGATAACTATATCTTAACACTCATTTCTTTCACTTACACGAGTCCCTTGGTTGCCTTGTGTTTCTGGAGGACTTTCTCCATCTTCTTTCATGAAGTCAGAGACGAATGCATTACCTACTTTCTCCACCATTTCCCAAACTCCACTATAAGTTCTCCTGGTTCCATCTATAATAGAGCCACATTTGTTCCACTTAAGCTTTTTTGCTTTTATATTACTAAAGAAGCTTTAACAGCTTCTCACCTTTCTGATTCTTGCTAGTTTGCATTCATATTCTATTCTTTTTCTATTTCTTCATCAGCCCCTTGTCCCTCTTTTGCTGGGTTCTAAACTGGTCCTAATCTTCAGGCTTATCTGACATCCTCATAAACCACATCCTAGCATCTAATGCAATTTCTACCTTCTTTAGTTTCCCATTCGGTGTTTGTGCCTTAAAGGAGCATATCTGTTGTAGATCATGCAGAATTACTTTAAATACAAGTCATTGCCTGTCACCCGTTAAATCTTTCAGTGTATTTCCTAAACCTCCCACCTCACTTTCCCCTCGTACCTTAGTTTCCTTCGTTCAGATTTGCCATCCTAGTTTCAGAATGAATTATGTTACACTCAAACCTAACAGGCAATTCTATCACATTATGGGCTGTATTTCCAAAAAGCTCCTTTACAGCAAAGTTATTAATTAGTCCTTCATTAAAGCGTAATACTAAATTGAAAGTAGCTCCATCTTTGTTGTTTATTCAAAGTATTGTTGTAGAGACCAATTTCATACATATTCTAGGAATTCATCCACGACAGCATTAGTGGTGATTAGGTTCACAAAAATGAAGAATTTGTTTCTGCAAAAGAAGGCCATTCAGCCCATCATATCTGCACCAGTTGCGTGAGTATTTTGGTTTAGTGCTACTCTTCTGCCTTTTCCCTGTAACTCTGCACATTGATTTTATTTAGAACATCATCCAATGTCCCCTTGAATGCTTAAGTTGAACCTGCCTCCACCACACTTCCAGTCAGAGCATTCTCGATCCTAACTACTCACTTTGTGAAAAAAGTGATCATTCACAGTTGTTTCTTTTGCAAAACCATTTAAATTTGTTCCCTCTGGTTCTCGATCCTTTTATGAGTGGGAATAGTTTCCCCCATAGACTCTATCCAGACCACACACGATTTTGAAAACTTGTACCAGATTTCCTTTTAGCCTTCTTGTCTCCATGAAAAACAACCAGAACCTCCACAATTGATCCTCATAACTGAAGTTTCTCATCCCTGAAACCATTCTTTTAAGCCTTTTGTGCACTGTCTCTTACATGTCAATCTCATTGCTAAAGTTCAGTCCCAGATCTGTACACTATACACCAGCCGATGTTTAACTGGTGTCCTATGTAGGTTTAGACTAAACTTGCTGCTCCTGTTCTCCATGTGACTATGAATAAGGCCTAGAACATTGTATTCCATACTAACTGCTCTTGTTTTCTGCCCTGTCACTGTTAATAACATATGCATGTATACACCCACGAGTTTCTGCTCTTGCATATCCCTTAGGGATAAAACCCTTTATTTGAAAATCTCCATGTTTTTTGTACCAAAAAGTGTCACCTCATACTTCTGTTCATCTGCCATCTATCTGCCCACTCCACCGTCTTGTGAATGTCCTTCTGAGGTTCTGCTATATGTATGTGGAAATCTATCACTGTATTGCTCACCTTATATGTGTCTTCAATTTTCTGACTTGTACCATGCCTGACATTACCACTGCTGTTTAGTGGATTATAAACAGCTCTCAGCAATGTTTACTGTCCCCTGCTACTCTGTAACTCTACCCAAAGTGATTCTACTTCTTGATCATTTGATCAAAGATCCTTTCACGCAAATGTACTGATTTTATCCTCTATTAGGAAAGCTATCATGCTTTTCTATTTTGCTTGCCCTTTCTCAATGACGAATATCCATGGTCATCCTATAGCCATATGTCTGAAATGGTAAATGAATCATACTCATTTACCTCTCTTTGTGCCTTCAAATCATGACTTTTGTTGTAAATGCTGCATACATTCAGATAAAGCCCCTTTATCATTAAGTCCCTTTTAATATTATTCTGCATTCTGATGCCGTTTGATGCTTGCTTTTGCTTTACCTGAATTATAATTTTGCCCTTTATTTCTTTAACTTCTGTCACAAGTCTTGCTTCATTCCAATTTGAACTCCTTCTCAGGTTCCCATCCTCTTGCCAAGCTAGTTAAAACAGCTGTGGCAAATCTTCCTACAACCATATTCGTACAAGAACTCCTCGGATACATTTATACATCTTGTACAGTTCTCAACTGTCCAGAAGCAGCCCCAGGGCCTCAGAAATCTGATACTTTCCCATCCTATACCAATTCTCCAGCTATGTGTTCAATGCTCAGTTCTTCTGTTTCTATGCTTGCCAGCATGTGGGACTGGAATTATCCTGAGACCACTGATTTTGTTAAAGCACCTTCCTGGCACCAGGATGTTAAGATACCATCTTAGATCCATGTCTACAGAAGTGCCTGACTGTTCTCTTAAATAACAAATCCTTACCATTCTTACTTCTCCACTTTTCTTCCTCCCCTCCTGTGCAGCTGAGCCATCCATGGTGCCATAGACTTGATTGCCACGCTCTGTGAAACCATTGTTTTACCATTTTCCAAAACAGGGAAACTAGCTCGGGTGTGAGATCATTTTAGGGGCATCTTGAAGTACATGTCATGTTCTCCTGCTGCATTTTCTACATTACAACTGTGACTACAATTCAAAACTACCTTCAAACTTGTAAAATACAGTGATATATTCTTACATCGTAAAGGGTACTTTCTTTATCCAAAGCTAACAGGTAAGTTCTAAGCCACCTCAATCTCCCAGCCTTGCAGTTGATAAGAAACTTTGAAAATGATCCTTTCTGCTACTACCCAGCACTCAACTAATGACATGGTGGAATGGCTTCTTTCTCTTTCTTTGGCAAATGCACCAGTGCACTTAACTTAATGTGAGCGTTATGTTAACGACATTAAAAGATATTTTATTCATCCAGTTCATTTGTGTCTCATTTATGGAATATAGTGACGACAATGACCCTTTGTAATACGGAATGATTTCTCAACAGATAGTGTCATGTCGTATTCCCAAAAAACTTTATCAGTACTTCCCTGTTGCAAAAAGAATCAAGAACTTCCCAAGGCTATCTGCACATTATGTCATGGGATCAAGTTCAGTTGGCCACCGTAAGCTGTTACCACAGCAGCGAGCCAGATGTGCTTGTCTGATTTATGTTCCAGATGTACACTCTGTCATCCCATATTTCAGTTGTTTTTGGTAGCTCCCCGTGGTTTCACCCTTTCATCATTATCCACTTGCTTCAAAAGTAAGACAGATAATTACGATTGATAAATGATGGGTGGGGAAACATTACTGATTTGTATGTTCCTCTGCTTCTGACACCATTTTTTTGTAGAAAATGTTTGCATTTATATAGCATCTTTTATGACCACCACATTGTCCCAAAGCACTTGACAGCCAATGAAGTTTTCTGAAGTGTGGTGATGGTTGTTGGTAGAAAGCATGACCCTGAATTTGTGCACAGCAATCTCCACAGCTTTTCTTCACTGCATGTATGGTCATTTACATAGGATTATGAAGTCTGAAGTGAACAGAAACTTCTGACATTGACTAAATGAATGAGTGTATTTGATTGATAGCTTTATGAGAGATTATGCGAGCCAATATAATTCATTTAGAATTTTGAATGTTTTTGTTTTTAGCGGTGACTGCTTAGGACTAAGCTTTCGTATGGTTCACAGCTCATCTGAGAGGCTGAGCGGCCAAACCTGCTGAGAGAATGGGACTGACAACACAAAATTGCATGGGAGTTTTGACTGACCATCCCACACTGGAACCAGTTAGGGTGAAGTGCAACATGTGATTTGGTTAACCACACTCCTATTTCCACTCCAGCAAAAATTACAGGAAAAGGGAATGGGCAAAGAATTCCAAAACTCAGGTCTTTATCTTTGTTTGAAATTGTAAGGGCTTTCATTATTATTAAATCATTTTAAAGTTTACCTGGTACAATAAGGATGATTCATCCACTAGTGTGCGATGTTGGACGTAGATTTTCTAAGATATTTTTATGTTGCTATTTTTGTTCAGAGTCGGAAGATTAGAAATGCAAAACAAAATAGGGCTTACTACACCAAAGAGATCTGGAACCCAAACAAGAGAAGCTGGTACACAAAGGGTTCAGAGTATCCAGCTTTCTTTTAGCATTTCCAAATGGTTATGCTCTGAATGTCCAGTTTGGGCTGATAGCAATAAATTGTGGGATTATTTTTTTGAAGCAGTTCTCACCAATGTTTAGTCCCACAGGGCTTTTATCCAGGCAAGGGTATATTGTAAATCATAATAAGCACTCCAGAACCTGAAGAAAGCAAAAAAGAGAAAAGTCAATGACTAGTAGACGTAGTAATTACAGCATTTTAAGTGATAGTTAACCCAGGCTACATTTAACACCACAGCTTCATGAGTTAATACTACAAAGTCTCCTCAACATTGGCACATGTTTTCCTCTCTCAACTGTATCAATAAACCATTTCAGCAGGCTCAGAGAATTGCAGTGACTTTTTCACACTGATTAAATTGGCTTATTTTACCGCTGCAATAAATAACCTAAATGTCATACCTATGTCTATTTTGCACACACGCACCATGCAGCAGCTCATGATGTCCTCACAGTAAACCAGAAGGAATAAATCAATAAAAAAGTTGCCTTTCATTCTGGTTGTGTTTTTTTTTTCAGAACTGGCCTGCTGTTCACTTTCTGCAAACACGGATTTCCATCTGCTTTTGTAAAGTTATGTTTTATCAATTTGAGTCAGAAAATGATGCATTGATGACTAGGAATGTGACAATGAGGTACTGATGCATTGGAGGGAGCCTAGACTGAGCATCAAAAATAAAACCAAAGCTTAAGCTTCAAGAAAGAGCAAAGGCACTGCAATTGTTCTTCACTAGGGCATAGAAAATTGAGGCGATCCAAATTCTTTGAGCTACCCATAGGAATGGTGAATAAAAGCACACAGAACCCCAGTGGCTCAATATTTAACACTGCTGCCTCATAGCACCAGGGACCCGGATTTGATTCCACTCTCAGACTACTGTCTGTATGGAGTTTGCACATTCTCCCTGTGTCTGTGTTGCTTTTCTTCGGGTGCTCTAGTTTTCTCCCACAATCACAAAGATGCGCCCGTTAGGTGGATTGGCCATGGTAAATTGCCCATAGTGTCCAGGGACGTGCAGGCTAGGTAGACTTTGAAGGGTTTAGGCCCGAAACGTCAAGTTTTCCTGCTCCTATGATGCTGCTTGACCTGCTGTGTTCATCCAGCCCCATGCTTGTTATCTCGGATTCTCCAGCATCTGCAGTACCTTTTATCTCTGATACAATTTCCTTGGGAAATGCAGGGTTACAGGGATAGGGTAGGGGTGTGGATCCAGGTGGGATGTTCTTCAGAGGGTTGGTGTGGACTCAATTGGCTGAATTCCACATTGTTGGAATTCTATGAGAATAATACTGTAGGACAAAAGGAATAAAATCCACAACATCTAGGCAAAAATTGAGATGCCAATAACCGAGTGTGAAAAGGGGCATCGATAACTTTAGATAAGGTGCAGGATACAACAGCAGATTGCATTGACTTCAATAGAAGCGACAATCAGTCCGGGTGTATAATCGGTCATTTTTCATTTGGTTTAAGTTGGTGTCACTCCTTGAGATAACAAGGTGTAGAGCTGGATGAACACAGCAGGTCAAGCAGCATCAGAGGAGCAGGAAAGCTGACGTTTCGGGCCTGGACCCTTCTTCAGAAATTTAGGAGTTGGGACATCATGTTGTCGCTGTACAGGATATTGGTGAGGCCACTTTTAAAATATTGTGTACAGTTCTGATCACTCTACAGGAAGGACGTTTTAGTTAGAAACTTAATTACAAAGATGTTGCTGGGACTGGAGGGTTTGAGTTACAAGAAGAGGCTGGATAGACGCAGACTTTTCTCCTTGGAGCATTGGAGGCTAGAGGTGACCTTATAGAGGGTTTAAAATCATGAGGGGCATGGATAGGGTGAATACCAAGGTCTTTTCCCCAGGGTTGGGAAGTCATTTTAAGAAAGCTTGACATGTCCTCCTTAATAAAAACATAATTGACTCATTTCTCCGAGCAAACTTCTATCTTTCCATATCAAACTATTTGGAACTTTGTCTCCTAAATTCATGTCCATCCTTCCTAAGTTCACGTTAATCTTCACCATCAGGGTTCTGCCCCTGTCACTGGATGGAACAGCCCTGATTGAGGTCACAAATAGCATGTATAATGACTATGTCTGCAATGTTGTCACTTTTCAGCCTCATCACACCCTCTTTGGCTTTTAACTGTAGCATTCTTAACCCGTTATCTCTCTTGTTGTTTAGTTCAGTGGGGCCCCTCTCTGTTGGGTAACCTTACTGATTAAACAAAGCTGGTGCATCTCCTGCAAAGTTCTTATTCCTACACTGATCCCATTATCTTTGGAGGCCCCAACTATCTCCCCTTGAACCCCTCCTCTTCCTATGCTTTCCTTTGATAAAAATGATCCATGGATTTGGGATCAACTTCCACATTTATGTTGATGACTTCCAGCTCTATTTCTCCGATAGCTCCCTTGACCTCTTTGTTGGCTTTTATTGGCAGACAGCTTGACGAATATTAGTCTTGATGAGCCATAATTTCCAATAACAGACTCAACACCCTTGCCAATGATTCTACGCCCTTCCCAGTCACAGTCTTCGGCTTGACCAGACTGTTCAAAACTTCAGCATCTGAATAAACCCCGAGCTGAATTCCTAACCAGTTGTTCTCTATACTTAGCATTTTTCTATTTTCAGAACCAAAACTTCAGCTCAATGTGGAAATCTCAACCTTTCCTTCAATTGACTTCTTGCTAACTTCTCATCTACTGCACTTCATAAACTTCAGTTCAGCCAAGTCCCTGCTGCTTGCATTCTGCATTAACACTCACTCACTCCTCATTCCAGCCCTTGCTGGAGTTGAATGGTCTTCCAGTCTCCCACTTGAAATTCTCATCTTTGCCTTTAAGACTTCTCGTGTCCTTGCTGCAGAGAGAAACAGAGTGAAAAAAATAGATTTACCTGGGAATACATCCTGTAGAGTTTAAATGGAAGGGAAAAATAGCTGAATAGCTGAATAAGGAAAATAAATGACATCTCACAGAACCAAATGCAAATCTACATGATCCTGTGCTGATATAATTAGTGTACAAGGGTGGTTCGGAGATCCATTATCGTCTGAAAATAAAAGAGTTGTAGAAAGGGTTCAAGCTTCACCACAAGAACTTATTTGAAAAAGGGTAATATCAGATTGAACTGTTAACTCTGTTTCTCTCTCTAATGATGCTGCCAGAACTGTTGAGTTTCTCCAGCAATTCTCTGTGTTTGTTTCAGTGTATCCCTTCTGCTTTTTCAGTTCTGCCATAAGTCTAAGGAACCCAGTGGAATCTTCTACTTGTTTCACCTGGACCAATTGGGTGATAACAGTTTGTTTCTGAACAAGCATTTTTCTTCGAATGAATTGAAATATTGTTGCTACTGAAATAACTGCATGGAGGCTGATATCCTGTCAGAATGTCACTCTTTATTTACTTGTGCCCAGTACACTGGCTGCAGACAGCCAGCTCAGAGTCAGTCCACTGGACTGAGGAGATTCTAATCTCCAGGTTATATTGGTCAGTCAGGGCTTTCCTGATTGGCCCAGGTTAATGATCCCAATCAACGACCTCGTAGTCAACGAGGTCAACCTGGTTGCCATCACTACAGCTGCCTTACCGATTCTGAAGTCAAGACATCCATGCATGCTCAGAACTGTGAACATATGATTGCAAATTTGTGCATACACTCTGTATTGTAGTGTTACATGTTGCTTGCCTTTGAACTTTGTATCATCTTTGCAGTCTAATTTCTGTTTATTCAGCCATGGTGCTTAATCTAATCGGATAACTACACTTGCATGTGAATCAAGGTTGAAAAGTTAATGGGATGTCCATTAACATTTCCGGGTCTTGTCAACTTTAAATTGTATGAATCAAAGTTTCTCTTGGGAATTCACTCAGTTGATTCCAGAGACCAGAGGGTTGGATTATGAGGAGAGACTGAGTAGACTGGGATTATGCTCATTGGAATTCAGAATAATGAGGGGAGATCTTATAGAAACATATAAGATTATGAAGGGAATAGATAAGGTGGAGGCAGGGAGGTTGTTTCTGCTAGCAGGTGAAACTAGGACTAGAGGGCATCGCCTCAAAATAAAGGGAAGCAGATGTAGGACTGAGGTCAGGAGGAACTTCTTCACGCAAAGGGTTGTGAATCTGTGGAATTCCCTGCCCAGTGAAGCGGTTGAAGCTACCTCACTGAATGTTTTTAAGGCAAGGTTAGATAAATTTTTGACCAGTAAAGGAATTCAGGGTTATGGTGAGTGGGCGGGTAAGTGGAGCTGAGTCTCAAAAAGATCAGCCTTGATCTTATTAAATGGCGGGGCAGGCTCGAGGGGCCAGATGGCCTACTCCTGCTCCTAGTTCTTTTGTTCTTACGTTCTTATGAATGCATTGGGTATCTTTTTCATTGGTTATTTCTCCACTATATTGAGCTCATATGTAACCTTGAGCACTTTTGCTGCTCTGAAACTGTGTCCTATCTTTATATAGCCTCTGGAAGTGACATATATTTTTAAACATATAACATTTTTTTACTAAAGCTGGTCACTGCTTGTGGCTTTAAAGCTTTTTTTGCTTCTTAATACTGATGCTGAGTCTTAGTATCTGCTATTTTGTCTAATCTTTATGTTGGCTTGTCACATGAGTCTGCATATCGTTTGCTAGTCTTCTGTGGTAAGGTGGTCCTTCACTGCTCAGGATTTGTCTGTGGGTCTTCCAGGTTTCTGCTTTGGGTGTAATTCGAATTGCTTTCTCCAAAGTCAAATCTTCCTTTGACTATACTAAATCTGGAAAAAGCTCATCATTACTCCACCATCAGTTCTATCTTTTATGAATTCTGATTTCAAAATTCCATAGTCACATTCTCCACTTATCTATAAGAATCACTATAGAAGTCATCAATGGGTTTCCCTGGATGCTGAACATTTTTATTAAATCTTACCTGTTGAGACATTTTATTTGTTCTCAGGTTGAAGTGATCCACTATAACACTTTCAAAAGTACCTGCCTTCTTTTAAATGGCCATGATTTTCTAAGGTTATCTGTTGTAGAAGCAATCAACTATCAATGTATTTGCAAGTTCAGCTTAGTACTTTGTTCTAAAATAGTTCCATATTTTAACAACTGTTCTCCCCAAGATATCCAATCTTGTGTGCTGTTTGGCCCCTTTCTGACAATAAATTTTAATTGCAATATCATTCCTCCTTCCATGTTGTCTTAATTTAGTTATTTATTCTTATTTCTTCAAAGGTATTTTAAATCTGTTGCAACGCGATGCTATTTATCTTATTTTCCACCAATATGAAATGAATTTACAACAGAGAAAATGCTGATAGTTTAAGGCATTTCTTCTACTTTCATCGAAGGGATGTGAAAATTACTGGCCAGGCCAGTATTTGCTGCCCATCCATAATTGCTCTGGAGGTGGTAGTGAACTGTCCTTTTGAACTGTCGCAGTACTTGGAGTGTAGGAAAACTTGCAGAACTTTTAAAAAGGGTGAACCTGGATTTTGACCCAGTGGAGTGGCATTTCCATACATCTGCTGCCCGTGTGATTCTAGGTAGAAGATGTTATAGTTCAGAAGGTGAAATGAAGGGCCTTGGTGAATTGTAACACTTTATTATGAAGAAGAAACACACCATTATCGCTGTGTATCAGTGTGGAGAGAGTGAATGTTGACAGCGGTGGCTAGGGTGCATTTAAGTGAGTTGCTTTCATGTTGGAAGGTGTTCAACTTCTTGAGTGTTGTTGGAGCTGTATCAATCCAGGCTGGTGGAGAGAATTGCATTCTGACTCACGTCATGGGGAGACTTTGGGGAGGCAGTGGCTTACCTCTGATCTGCACTTGTTGTTCTTGTATTTATATGCTGTAGGTCATCACTTTGCAAGTGCCACTTGCTAGCACTGCCAATGACCCCTTTCTTTGCATGGTTGATGATCAAGAGTGGTCTGATGGGGGTGGAACTTGGCCAGATTGAATTTGTCCTTTTTTTTGTGCGCAGGACATACCAAACAAAGCATTAACGGAATGTTGCCAGGGTCCATTGTCTTTGCTATAATCAATGTCTTTAGGTGGTTTTTGACATAACGTGAAGTGAATTGAATTTGTTGAAGATTGTCATTTGTGATGTTGGGGACCTCAGGAGGGGTCAACTTGTATCATTCATTCAGCACTCCTAGCTGACAATGGATGTAAATGCCTTGTCTTTTGCGCTGAGGTACTGGGTGCCCCAACATTGAGGATGACAGTCTTTGTAGACCCTTCATCTCCTGTCCATCCTTTTATAGTGGACCATCTGTTACAAATAATTGTGGCAGTAATGCAGAGCTCAGATCCATTGATTGTGGGATCATTTAGCTCTGTTTACTGTATGCTGCTTCTGTTGTTTGGCGCACAAGTAGTCCTGTGTGGTAGCTACACCAGGTTGAAACTTTTGGGTATGTCTAGAACTGCTCCTGGCATGCACTTGGGGAGTTTTTGTTGAACCAGCTTTGGCACTTAGCTAGATAGTAATGGTAGAGTAGGGGATATGGCTTGAAGTTGCAGACTACAATTGAATACAATTCTTTTGCTGATGATGTTCCAGAAACACCTCACTAGATGCCCAGTTTTATGTTGCGTATATTCAATCTATACCCAGATATTCTGTATGCTTGCTACCTTCTGTGTTTGCTCTGATCCTTCAGCCAAGGAGGTTGGTACGTCATAATCAGCACAATGAATTCTTGCCCATGCTAAACCTGATGCCATGAAATTTCATGGGATCTGCAGTCAATGCTGAGTACCCGCCAACTCCCTCCCATTTGTTTTCCACCACGTTGCCACTTCTGCTGGGTGCACTCTGCTGGTGAGACAGCACATATGCAGGGATGGTAATGGTGCTATTTGTGTCATCGTCAGTAAAGTATGATTCTGTGAATATGACTATGACAGGCTATTTGCTTGTATGATCTGTGTGTCAAGGGGATGTCTTCAACATCTATGGAGTCATGTGTGGTACTGAACACAGCACATTCTTCGGTAAGCACCCCCACTTTAGACTGTCTGACAGAAGGGAAGTCAACGATGAAACCATGATTTCCATCAGTGGATAGTTTACACCCAGATTTCCATTGATTTCAATTTTGCTAGAGGTCTTTGTTGCCATATTCAGACAAATATCAAAGGCAGTAACTCTCATGTCATTTTGTGAGCTCAGCTCTTTTGTCTATGGTTCAACCATGGCTGTAATGAGGTCATGGACTGTGTAGCCCTGGCAGAACCCAAGCTGAGTGTCAGTCATTGCTGTGGAAATGCTGCTTTATAGCATTGCCAATGACGTCTTCCATCAGTTTGCTGATAACCAAGACCAAACATTCATAGATGCATTTGGCTCAACTATTGCAGATAGGACATCACTGGGCAATCTTCTAGAATATTGAGTAGATGTCAGTATTACAGTGATGTCAAGTTCCTCCCTACTCTTTTGTCGTACTTCAATGACTCTGCACCTTTTAATTTAACTGAAGTCCTCAGTAGCATGCTTTAATTGAGGATGTATTTACTAGACTAAGTGCAGTCCCTTCTGAATCAAAATTATAACAGGAATGAATTCATGTCCTTATTCTATACACCTGTCTGTGCAAACACCTTGCTGTAAATGGTTTTTAAACAACCTGTTCGGAAAGGTTACAACACAACTGTGGAGCAGGAGGGCCTTGAACTGGGGTCTTCTGACCCAGAGATAGGGACATTACTGTTGCACCACCAGAGCCCTATGCTCCTTATAGTCTTGCAATGTGATGCATGTATGCACCCTGATGTACGCATTCACTTGGGTGCATGCTATCACCCTAGTCCATACTTTCATCTTGTTGCTTATCCACCTTGCATGAAATGCATGTATTCATCCTGTTGCTTACATTCACCTGGATCCATGCATTCACCTTGCTGAATCCATTCATTCTGCTGATGGTATTTCTCCAGGCACACATTCTTTGATAAAATGTCTGACTATATTTATTTTGCACTCATAGAGTCATAGAGATGTACAGCTTGGAAACAGACCCTCTAGTCCAACTTGTCCATGCTGACCAGATAACCTAAATTAGTCTAGTCCCATTTACCTGCATTTGGCCCATATCCCTTTAAACACTTCCTATTCATATTCCCATCCCGATGTCTTTTAAATGTTGTAATTCTTCCAGCCTCTACCACTTCCTGTGATAGTTCATTCCATACACACACCACCCTCTGCATGAAAACACTGTCCCATAGGTCCCTTTTAAATATTACCCTCTCACCATAAACCTCTGCCCTCTAGTTTTGGACTCACCTACCCCGGGGAAAAGATCTTGGCTATTCACCCTATCCATGTCCCTCATGATTTTATATACTTCTATAACGTCACTCTTCAGCTTCAGACGCTCCAGGGAAAATAGCATCAGCCTGTTCAGCCTCTACCTATAGAGCAAAACCCTCTAACACTGGCAACATCCTTGTAAATCTTTTATGAACCCTTTCAAGTTTCACAACATCTTTCCTATAGCAGGGAGACCAGAATTGAATGCACTACTCCAAAAGTGGCCTTACCAATGTACCAAACTCCTACACTCAATGAACTGACTAATAAAGGCAAGCGTACTAATACTTTCTTCAATACTTTGTGGATGATGCAGTGTCCATGGACGTTCAAAAGGCAGTTGACAAAGTGCCACATAATAAGGGTGTGAGTAAAGCTAAAGCTCATGGAATAACATGGTTAGTGGCAATATTGAAATGACGTTAACTGAAAAACAGGAAACAGGAAACAATGGAAGGCATTTTTTTTTTGAACTGGAAGAAGATAAGTAGTGGGATTTTCCAGGGATTGGTGTTAGAGCCATTGTTTTCCTGAATCTATGTTATTGACCTAGACTTGGGCACATAGGGCACAGTTTCAAAATTTGCAGGTAACACTAAAATTGGAAAACAGTGAGGAGAATAGTGAAAGACTTTGAAAAGAAACTGGCAGAAAACAACTTTTTATCCAGTAAAGTGGTTGGGATCTGCAATGTACTGCTCTACAGTGTGATGGAGACAGTTTCAAACCTTGCTTGCAAAGCAACTCTTAATCATTTTCTGAAGCAGAAAAAGGTTGCAGGTCTACAGGGAAAGGGCAGGGAACAGGACTTGTTTGCTGAATTGTTCTTAAAGAAATTCAACACTGACTCAACGAATGGCCTGAAATTATTCTAGAAAAGCTTTAAGGCATGTTTGAGTGAACAGGTTCTTAAACACAAAATCATTGGTTGCTTTCCCCCTTGTTCTTGTCCTTCAATCTCCAAGTGTTGCCCAGTTTTAGACCAACTGAGGTAGATTTCTATGCAATGGCTTGCAAACAAAAAGCAAGATTTCAAACAATTCCATAAATACTTTTCATTTTGCAATGTTCCTCTAATTCTTTACTGAATTCCACCGATTCACGATGGATTCAATTTCTGTGTTTGTTCTTTGTCCCAAGGGGTGAAATGCCTGGAAACAGATGATTGTGGGTCTGAATAAATCTAGAACAGAAAGCTTTACATGTTACACTTGACATTGGAAGAAACATATTTCCTGTTTTGTGACTTTAATTCTTTATTTTCCATTCAAACACAAAGAAAGTGAATCTTGTCCTCAGAGATTACACTATTACTTAAGCTTTATTTCTAAAAATAATTGTTGTTTCTAAACACGTTTAACATTTGGGTATGCCAGGCCTAATGGAGGCAGTGGGGTCAAATTGCCAACTTTAATCTTTCAGCGATAACTCCTCAGTGAGTGAGTGCGATTGGTAATTTGTGTGTTGAAGACACTGACAGAACTGACAACATCACATAATGCTGAATAGGTTATTTCTCAATGCGCCATGAAGTATGTAGAAAATACTATAAAGTGATATTTATATGATGAAGAGAGTGGGGAAATCTAACCTTACCTCCTACCCTCTGGCTAAAGCAGTTAGGACAGCAGCTAAAATTCCTCAGCTTTATTTACTTTGTTCAGGAGATTACCTGGTTGCTAATTTTTGATCACAGCTACAAAGCAGATGGCAGAGACTGAAACTTGACTTCTCAGTGGCCTATTTTTCCACATGGATGCTGGATTTCTGGTGATACCATTCAGAGCTAAATACAGTTTTGACTCGATGGTCCACCCAGAAAAACACTAAGCCTTCCCTAGCAGATTCGGGTGGTAGCAATATAGGCCTCAAAGAAAGTTTTAACAAAGCTAAATCATTTTTTTGTTCTTTGTGAAACCTGGTCCAAACTACATTTAGGACCCCCCTGCCTTAAATATATTCCTCCTCTTTCATAATTGTGAGATGTGTTCAGATTGACATGTTCAAATCTGCAGCAACTGATGGGTGCTTTGTGGGCTCCATAAAGTACTCAGCTGCTTGTCACCTGAACAGTTGTGAAGGCAGCCAGTAAGAGAACACGGAACAAAAACAAAGTTGCTGGGAAAGCTCAGCAGGTCTGGCAGCATCTGTGAAGGAAAAAATAGGGTTAACATTTCGGGTCCGGTGACCCTTCCTCAGAACTCAGCAGCCAGTAAGACTTACGTGAACGGGGTTAAAATAGATTGATCTCTTTTCTGCATTCAGTGGCATAATTTCAAACTCACCTACGAATAAGTGGCACTAAGGCAAAACTGAGCCCATCATTTTTAGTTCCCTCAAGAATCTCATGACCACTGTTCACTTTTCCTCCTTCCTCAGTTTTAAAGTGCGCCAATTTTTTTTGGGGATACTGATAGCCATCCGCTGTCTTACTCAAGTAATCTTGCTTCTTATGTTAACTCTCCATTCATTGTGACCAACACAATGTCCTGTGCCCAGCCACTTATAAACCTTCCAGTGCGAGACAATGGATTGTGATCAGCAGTGGGAAACATGGCTGAATTCTTTCCCTTTGCAATCCACCATTGTCCACTTTCCACTCTAATTATAGCCTCTCCATGAGATTCTTTCGTGAATGTTGTAAATATTTACATTGTGGTTGAATGAGAAAACCGCACATTGTGATTTTCACCACAGATTTATGAGAATATGCATTCATTTAGTGACTGTTTGAACCCATCTGGAGCTGTTTATAAGAAAGTCCATCAAGTTTTGCAGAAAAGAAATAGGCAAACTTTGGTACAGTGATACATGTTTACTTCATTCGGTTCCTAACTCTTCCAAGATAAGACAGTATGCACGAAAAGGCCACTGCAGTCATTTTGTAGCTTTACTAGTACATTAATGTTGTGATAACAAAAGAGGGAAAAATGCAACACCTATATTACTTCAAATGTTTCACTCCCAATGGCACACTTTATAAAACCAACATGACAGTGTTGATAGTTGGTGGTTGAATGCTTGTTTCTGAGTTGGATTAAGATTGGAATAAAGCATTGTTTGTATTATTGCAGTTGCTGGGTATATAATCACCATTTAATAGTTATAGTCATTGTTAAGATGATATAATGCCTTTAAACATACATATACAATAGAGGGCTGCATTTTTCAGCATTTTATGAGTAAAAAAATTGGCTGTCCGTAAATGAAGATTTTGATGTTATTTTAGTTTGGTTGGTTACTCAGATTAAAGATTCCTCCATTTTTTTGGGAAGAAAGCTATTATCAGGAGACGAATCGTCGATGGTAATATCAGTTTGGTGTTAATCGCATTTGGACAATACTCGAACCTCCTCCCCTTGAGCAACCAGTCATGGCATTATATAATCGATACCAACTGTCAGATCATGGAGAGTTCAAACCATTAGAAAGAATATATATTACGCACCAAGCAGAATAATAATAACAACGTTCACTTTCAATAATGAATAACACTTTGAATTTCAGTATCTGCTTCATTTAGATGTTAAATTAAAATGGCACTTCTGTAACAACCTGATTTTACCATTTGGTACCATATGAATGTTTTATGGTTTTGGCTTCAGAAGTAATTAAAATGTTAAAATGTAAAGCACTAATTTTGAAAGGCATAACTTTATGGTTTTAATTTTGTTTGATCCAGCCCAGCATAAATGGATCCTCACCATTAAGTGTCAAGCTCAATAATCGATCTGAATAATTAGCAGTTGTGACAGTGTAGCATCCATATTGAGTCAATTTATTCATATTTCACCATGGAAGAAATGTGGAGGGAATGAAGCTGGCTGGCCGTTACATTACTAAGAGCTTGGCATGATCTTTTGACCAAGTGAGGGTGTTATTAATACAGTTTAATCAGAAATGGAATTGTTTACCTCAGGCAGGAATGATGATATTTTGTATTAATGGCAAACCCTTAACTTGGCATCACTCAGTCTCTGTTTCTTTATCAGATCCACTCTGTTCAACCTTGGTAGTGTCCTGCACTATGGGCTTTAGCCCTCACCTAGGTTTCTCACTGATTTCTTACCATAACAATAGAAGCCATGAAGCATTTACTGAGACTCTTGGTATAAAATTGTCCTTTGAGATAAGACTATGCGCTCTCAAATATTAACACTCATGCATTACATGGAATATATTTAATAATGAGCATGCACTGGCTATACAATTGGCAGTACAGGAACCAGTTCTTAAGCATTTACTTCAAATGTTTTGACTGATTTTGTTGACATAGTTTATCAGATGGGCAAAGGAATACAATTCAGACAAATCATTCCATTTCAATTGTTTGAGCAAACAATTTTTCTAGGATTTTCATTTATGTTTTAAGCATGTGTCTATGGTTTATCTTTTCCGTGACACTATACCATATGTTTTCATTATCAGGATTACATGAAGACAGTATGGAACCTCATTCATACAGTGTTTAAGCCTTTGTTAACTTGCAAAGAAAATGTAAGTCATTGTTAAGAAATTGTATAGTTCTATATTAAGGCTAATCTAACCATAATACTCCTTATCACGGGAGCACAATCCATCTTAAATTCAATTGACTTAGACAAATGATTGAAGCACCAATTGAAATTGTTCATTCAGACAGTTCCTGATAAGTGCTGCCATGTGGGCTAAGCAGCATTTATATCAGATTGTTTGACTTCCTTCAGACATTTCCGTCCTTAAAACGCTCCACTTTTTCCAGGCAAAATACAATACACGTCAAGTTGTTAAGGACTACTTTCTACTGCTGTTTCACCTCCATCCTCTTTTGTTTTTCTTCAAGTCATCCAACACATTCCAACCATTCCAATACAGAGTTGGTTTAATCTTAGCATCGCTAGCAGATGCCCGTCATAAAAGGAGAAATACCAATATTTCCAGGTAGAAAAGTGTGAAAAAAGAATAAGTGTCACAAATCTCACAGTGATGATGTTGAGGCTATTCTATTTCATGTTTATTGTCTGCTTACACCAGTACATGACAGAAATAATACTCTCGTATAACTTTAAATCATATTTGGAAAGTTTGGCACAACACGTTATGGACCTATTGCATATGTTTAACTTGGACCTGTTAGTCAAGATTATAGTTAGATATACCTCGGTATGAATTGTTTGGATCTTTTACGGCAGTGGAAAAACCATGAATTCAGGCACTTTCTGGTTTATTAAGTTACCTAATTTGAATGTAGAGTGTTTATTAAGGGCTTGTGATTATGTTGAGTTAATTGATTATAATAGTCACCGTTTGGATGTCCAAAATTTGTCTCAAGGTTCATCTTCTTTACTTTCACTTCTGTTTGAACTAAATCTATCTGATTTGATATGGTTAAATATCTACTACAGTGAAGTCCTATGCTCAGCCTGCCTCTGCCAGTGAAGTATCTGTGATACAATGTTGTGTTGCCACTGAAATATCGTTGATCATTGAGGAATTAATGTGCCTATCCTGACTGAACAATGTGCTGGTTATTGAAAATTACTTTTCATGGCAAAAGGGAGATTTGTTTCTTATACCTAAATGCTTTGGTGTAACCAGATGAATGACTGTATGAACTTGTGCCAGTCTTCATTGCGTAAAATGCAGTCTACAAATTAGATGGAATAGTCACACCTCACCACAGTAAAGATGATGATCTGTATGAGCAATATAAACTGCCAGAATAAATGATTTATAAAGATTCGTAACTATGTAAAGCTATGTAAATGTATAGGCTGCATCTGCTGGTCTGTGCATTGTATACTCTGCACATTGGTGCTGCTTCTGTAGGTTAAAGTAAACTCTCAGAATATTTACTGTAGATTAAATGCGTATCCTTAGTGATGTGTGATATATTTGTAGTGGGCTTCACAAGTAAATATATAAACTTTGATAACACCAATTAAAAACCTTTCTTAACATTTGTTCTCTGAACTGTACAGATATAGGAATGATGAAAGGTGCTCACTCAGTGGAAGGACTAGGAATGTTTTACTTTCTATCTTTTATCGAAAGATTTTTTTCTCCCCCAATTTGTGTCCTGATGGTGCCAGCAATTCTAAAGGAATGATTTGAATTGCCCAAAAATTTATTTGAAGCCACATGGTTACTCATCATTGGATATAATCTTTGGAAAAATAAGGAAAAAAAAAAGCACACATAAAAGACAAGCACAACATTAAAGGTACACTTTTCCATAAATGGTGCCTGTTTATTTCCGGGCTATGCAAAGACAAGTGTTAGATTTAAATGATGTCAGCATGGTGCCCAAAGGTTTAAAGAAGTAACACTTGGAATAATTTTTTTTTTAGCTAACAGCAGTGAGAGAATATTCAGTTAGCAACTATGTGGAGATATTAATGGTCTTATTCCACCCTCCCTTTGCACAGCCCAGCTACATTGTTACTTTATCAGCTCCAGATAGAGTTCAGATTTCAGAAACCTGCTGAATGAATCCTTCTCCATCAAATTCAGCACTCTCTTCTGAGCCAGTTCAAAGGTTGAAGGTGAAGGTTCAACAAGGCTCTTCATGGTGATATCCCTGGTGTAGTGATCAACATTGACCTGCAGGAAGCAAAAACTCAGGATGTGCACTTGTTGCATTGTGAAGAATCATTTTTGGAACAGCAGTACCCATTGAGAAACTTTGGGTTAAAGTTAGATTTTCTTGTTGTGGTATTATTTTGTTTGACACTGCTGGCACCTGATGATATCTGTCACCTCTGCCAGCATATGGTACTCGCTATAAAAATTATTTGTGAAAGTTTACTCCCACCATTCCTCCTTCGTCCGTACAGTGTCTAGGAGCTGTCTAAAAATCAATGGAAGAGCTTAGACCACGAGTGAGTGAGGCTAAATAGAAAAGGTACATGGCTAATTACCAGGTGGTTTGCTAAATAATATCGACAAGTACAATTTACATTACTAGTCAGGCACAATTATTTACTAAAGGACTTTCGGGAGCTGTTCAGAATACATCTACTCCCTGAAAAGGCGAATATAGAAGTCCTGTCTTCATCCAAAGATTGTATGCAACATAATCAGATTGGTCAGAGTTAATGGTCAGCCACGACTTTTGAGAATTGTGGAGCAGGCTCAAGGAGTTGAATGACCTACTCCTGCTTCTAATTTTTACTTGCATAATGTAAATTTAACATTCAGGACAATTACTGCATAAACACTTGCTTTAAAATCAAATACATCTGGAAATTCAATATGGTTAAATGTTGAATGCTTCATGCGATTGTTACATTTAGGATAGTTCTGAAGACATAGTTCTACCAAGAAGCCTAGAAAAGGAAAGTATTTCATATGCACCACCATTATCATGAGGATTATTTCTTTCATGATAAGAAGGCTTATGGATGTTTGAAAATGCTATTCTGAACTAGACTAAGGATTATATTTTGTCTAGTTATTCTATATAGTATGAATTAATAATGTTATGAAAAAGTAAGTAGGGAATTACTTGGTGAGCAGAACTCACAATAGAGATCGTCATAATAATTGACCTTGTAAACTTACAATATGACAGCAAATCTCCTTTACATAGCCTATAGGTGTGAGAATGGAAAAGCGCAGCAGATTAGACAGCATCAGGGGACCAGGAAAGTCAATGTTTCAGGCTGAAACCTTTTGTCAGGATTTGATGAAAAGTTTTGGCCCAAAACATTGACTTTCCTGCTCCTCTGATGCTGCCTGACATGCTGTGCTTTTTCAGTCTCACACCTATAGACTCTGGCTTCCAGCATCTGCAGTCCTTGTTGTCTTCCTGACATAGCCAGTGTGTCCAATAACTCCATCCATGTAGAGACGCGATACATGCTAGATGTTAAGATGTACATGATATCTGATCACCACTGACTGATGTCCTCTGGGGTTATGATATAAATATAACATTACCTCTTGCTGAAAGGCCCTATTGTTTCCCAAGACAAATAAAACTTAGATTCTGTCAGCTCCAATCTTTTTTTTGTCTTGGAGTAGTATGGATGCAGACAGTACTTTAATAATGTCTAGTCTCTGCAACTGCTTTTCATGTCAAAACTAACTGAATTATTTTTTGACAGTTTTATAATGAACTAGATCAATCATTGCAATGCATGGAAAAATGACATGAGCACTCTGATTTCAAGTCTGAAGCGCAAAGCTATTACATTCTGATTCCTGTAATAATTTTATTAAATAGTATTCTTCACTAAAATGACTTCCTTGATGAAATGAAAGTCAGGAATGATTGTGAAAAGGAAAATAACAATGGATTCCCTATGTTCAGTTAGAAAGGGTGCTATATTTCCATGTCTAACCAATGCTACATTTGCACCTTCTCCTCTGTGAATTGACCAACCTCTTTTGGAGCCTCTTTTTCAATGAAATCCTCAAAGATCTTCTTTGCCTTGGAGGCCAGCTGAATGGGTGACTTGGTTGCTTTGTAGTCCTCACAGGCCATCCAGAACTCAATGTTCTCCTCACTATGTTCTGACTGGAGAAAAGCTTTGAAGGCAGTCTGCCCATCTGGAAACAAACCAGTGGAAAATATCTTTCTAAGTTTATCACGTTCACCACAGCCATCAGCTGGAATAGATTAAACGAGAAAATTTCATGATTTAATCACAAACACTTTCATTCTACTGTCGATTAAATCTGGCTACGGTGCTTGACATTCTTGGCCATACGTGTTTGATACCATATATGAGAAAGCTTGGTAACTGTTTTGATATGGACCATTGAGGCAAAAAAAGCTGTCCAGATGTCAGTAAAAGGCAAACAACACAAGAGATGACCAGTCAACATCCCTGAAGTGAACAACATTTGGATTCAACTCTGCAGGTCAGATACAGCCTAACCACTGGTTAAAATCTCAATATAATTCCAGAAAGTGCCAACTTCAGTTAACAAGAGGGACCAGCATATGTAGAATAAAGAAATTTGGACAAATTGTCCTTTGCTTTCTACAATTTTTAAAAGATGCATCACAAAATGACACTTCAACAATTGTCAATGTTTTGACATGTGAGTTTTCAGTGATCTTTTGATTATCAGAATGTTACCAACGTAAAATTAGGAGGAAGTATTCTATAAACTGGGCTGGCAGGCAGTTTTTGTGAGGTTTAATGCTTTGACTGTCGCAGCTGAAGGAATAGCATATCCCTCTGAGCTCTGTAATATGCCTGCCACTATGCTTCACTGAAAGCAATGGGAAGGAGCTCCTGCTTGGCAGATAGGAATACAATGGCAGTGACAGGATGCTGCTGAAGAGAACCGTAGGAATGGTCTCCAACCGTCTGTTTCCAAGCGGAGGGTATATGGGAAGGGCCTGGCAATTGGTCAGGGTGAGCTTGGCTCAAGGAAGATCTGTATGCATTTCCAAAACTTACCTTTTCTGATCTAATTGCACTTCAGGCTGTCATCAACTAGTGGAAAAGTAACAGTGGCTCCTGCACTCAAGCCCCTACCTAAAATAGCAGAAGGGTCCTGTGATTTTTTTTCACTGCCAAGAATATCAAGTGTTACTTTGTTAAACTTTTCTAAAAATTATGTACAATTACATAGAATTTACAGCATAGAAACAGACCATTCAGCTCAGTGGGTTTATGCAATAACCTACACAAGCCTCAGAGCATCTTACTTATGTACCCCTATCAGTACATCGTTCTATTCCTTACTCTATTATGTACTTGCCTAGCTTCCCAAACACATTTATGCTATCGTGTTAACAGTGGTAGGAAGTTCCACATTCTAACTACTTTTTGAGCAAATGCATTTCTTATCAGTGATAATTTTATACTTATGCTCCCTGTTTTTACACAGTTCACAAGTGGAAACATCTTTCCTATATCTATCAACTCGCCAAATAATTGTAATGAGCTCCATCAAGTCACCTCACAGTCTTCTGTTTTCTAGAGAAATTAGCCTGCTCAATCTTTCCTGATAGTTGTAAATCCTCAGTTGCGGTTCAATTTATGTAAATCATTTTACTTCTTCTGCAACGCCTCTAACATGAAGAAAAACATGGCATACAGTATGCCATGTGATCTAAACCAAGGTTCTTTATATATTTCTTGTAGCATTTCAATTCTAAGCTTATAGACAGGAACCTGAGTCCTTTGCATTTTCAGGGGGCTAATAATTTTAATGAATTGTGAATCTGTACCTCAAGGTCCATTTGCTCCTTCATCCCATTTGGAAACTGATTTTACAAAGGGAGTGTGATCTCCTTAATCTTCCAAAACAATGCACCATCACACTTATCTATATTGAAATACATTTGTTATTTTCATTCTCATCCCACAAGAATATTATTACCTTATTAACTTATAAAAATGATTTCCAAGATATGAATTGTGTCTCCCCAATGTATTATCATCCCCAACTATTGAAATTATACTTCTAAATAAAGAAGATTCACATGCCTGATTTGTGCCTTTTAAATGGCAGAAAGAATTTTGGAGGGGTCAGGAGCTGAGTTAGGTTCAGCAAAATTCCCAGCCTCTGAATTGCTCTTGTAGCCATCGTAACCGTGAGGGTGATCCACTTAATTTTTTGATGGTGAGAATGTTGTTAATGAGGCATTGGGTGATAGTTGTCAAATTTCATGGAAAGGCAGTTTGACCAAGATTGCCAGACACTTGTTTGGCATGAATATTACATGCCAATTAGCTACTCAAACTCAACAGTGCCATGGCGGCTCAGTGGTCAGCACTGCTGCCTCACATCACCAGGGACCCAGGTTCGATTCCACCCTTGGGTGACTGTCTGTGTGGAGTTTGCATGTTCTCCCCCTATCTGCATGGGTTTCCTTTGGGTGCTACAGTTTCCTCCCACAGTCCAAAGATGTGTAGGCTAGGTAGACTGGACATGGTAAATTGCCTGTTGTGTTCAGGGATGTGTAGATTAGGTGGGTTATAAGGTGATAGGTCTGGGTGGGATGCTCTGAGGTTTGGTTATATACTTGTTGGGTTGAAGGGCCTGTTTCCACACTGTAGGGATTCTTTGTTGATTGAATAATCCAGGTCTTATTGCATGTGGACATGAACTGCTTCATTAAATGAGAAATTGCCAGTGGTGCTGAACAATATGTAGTTATCAACAGGCACTTCTGATTTTAAGATGGAAGGAAGGTCATTGATGAAGTAGCTAAAGATAGTTTGGCCAAGACACTAGATTAACGGGCTCATATCGTTGTGGCGTGGGGTTAAAGCCTCCAGTGGTGGCAAACATTGTTCTTTGTGTAAGGTATGACTCCAGCCAATGGAGAGTTTCTCCACACAGTTCCCATTAACTTGAATTTAACTAGGGCTCCTTGACCACTGACTTGGTCAAATGTTGCCTTGATGTTGGTCACTCTCATCTCACCTTGGGATTTCAGCTCTTGTGCCCATATTTGGACCATTCGAACCTGTGCATTGATGAGTATTAGTAAGCCCTCCGATTCAAATGACCAATTACTGTGCCATCAATTTGTTGATGATTGACAGTAGATTGGTGGTACAGTAATTATTCAAATTGAATTTGTCTGGCAAACAGGACATAGCTGGGCAATTTTCCACTCTGAGTAGATGTCACCGTTGTAGCTGCGCTGGAACAGCTTGATTAGGGGATTAGGGATAACAAGGTGTACAGCTGGATGCCGATGCTGGAGTCTGAGATAACAAGGCTTGTCATCTCAGACTTCAGTATCGGCAGTTCCTATTATCTCTCTTGATTAGGGGATTGCCTAGTTCTGGAGCACAGCTCATCAGCACTGCAATCCAGTAATATCAGGGCTCATAGCCTTTCTGTACCCAGTGTCTACAGTCACTTCTTGGATATCATGTAGAGTGGATTAAATCAGCTGAAGAGTGGGTTCTGCTTTGATGGAGACTTTAATAGTAAGTCAAGATGGATCATCCAATGGACACTTCAGGCTGAACATGGCAACCTCGTCTTTTGCACTGACCAGGCTGGGTTCTGCAATCATTGGAGATGGACGTATCCACGGAGTCTCCTCGTCCTCCTCCTGTGGGTTGTATAATTGTCTGCCATCTTTCACAACTGGATGTGACAGCACTGCAAAGCTTTGATCTAGTCTGTTTGTTGTGGGATCATTTAGCTCTGTCTACAGAGTGTGGTTTCCCCTTTAACACGCACGCAATCCAGAGCCGTAGCTTCACCAGGTTAGCATCTTATATTTAGATACGTCTGGTGTTGCTTCTGACATAGTCTTCTGCCCTTCTCGATGAACCAGGTTTGGTCATCGCCTTGAGGGTCATGGTGGAGTGGAAGATATACCAGACCATGAGTTACAGATTGTGGTGGAATGTAATTCTGCTGCTGGGTTGTTTCACTGCCATGAAAGTGCTAAGTGAAGGCAAGATGTCATTATTACATAATACCAACAAATCTATGTTCTGAAAGAAACATAAATTGAACTAAATTTTTTGAGGCTGTTAAAAAAACAAATTAAGAATAAGGTCTCTTACAGTTGTTCATCAGAAGCTTCTCCAGAGATTCACGCCACTGCAGTGCCTCTAGTTGGGAAGGCCTGTAAAACAAAACCGTTTGTTATTTTAAGAAGGAAGGACTTAAATGTTCAACCCACTTTCAAATCACACGCATTAGACAAATGGTATGTCTGAATAAATGTAGACATCAATTTGAGAAATAGCTGTTGTGGTTTATTGGATATGAGGAATACCAGCAGGAGATGCATTCTATTATACATTCCAGAACTATGGAAAGTGTCTCCGTTAAAACTGCAGCTTGCATCTATACACCACTAGCAAAATTCTCCCAGAGTGATTCACAGAGGCATAAATCAAAATAGTTGCGAAGCTAAATACTAAAGAGGCTCTTTGGCACACCTTATTTGGGTTTTGTGTATTGCCACAGATATTAATGAAGTTGATTTTTTGGCTCCTCTGTGCAGTTAAAATATACTTGGCATGTCTTGGTTTAGTTTAAATGAACAGTTGTCCCCACAAAGAATTTCATATGCAGCAAGCTTCAAATTAGTTGCACTGCTTTCATTGTAACATCTTTAGCGTCAGTTTAACTATCAAAAATAACCAAAAGAACCGTGGATGTAGTAAATCAGAACCAATTGCAGAAACTGGAAAGGCTCAGCAGGTCTGGCAGCATCTGCAGACAGAAAGCAGAGTTAAAGTTTCAGGTTAAGTGACCCTTCCTTAAAACTGATGGTAACTCGGAAAATGTTGGTTTATACACAGAAAATAGGGTGGGGAGGAGGGGCGTAAGGAGTAAACGATAGCTAGGAATATAGCCCAAAGAGACAGAAGAACAGTTGGACAGATAAAGGAGTAGGAGCGTGAATAAGCTATTAATGGGGACTGTTAGTGTCAATAATGGGTTGGGTGTAATAGCAGACTATGTGATAACAAGGCCTGGTGTGTGGGGGTTAGGGTAAGGACATGGGAGAGCTCAAGCCCTAAACTGATTGAACTCGATATTGATTCAAGAAGGCTGTAGGGTCCCTGAGCAGAAAATGATGTGCTGTTCTTCCAGCTTGAGCTTTGCTTTGCTGGAGCACTGCAGCAAGCCTGAGACAGAGATCATCAAACCATAAACCATAACCATCAAAAATATTGGGTTTGCATGCCTTCCAAATAGCAGTATTGAACAAGGCAACTATCTTATGACATTATAATGCTCTTTTGAATAAGATTGTTATCATACTGTTTAACTTTACCTAAGTTCCAACATTCTAATTGTGAAATTCATAGCAAGTGTAATGTTTATGGATCTGGAATTTTTCAGCCAAGTATGCTATTGTTAAATACTTCCAGGGCAGTTTGCTTAATTATTGAGTTAATAATTTAGCTGGAACTGAAGGGAAAGTCATTTCTTGCTTACAAGCCATTTGACCTCTAAAGTATGTTTTGTAGGGTAAATGAATTTATTTGTTCAATATAGCCTTTTCCCCTGTCTAGATACTGCGTCACACAGCTGTAGAAGTCAAATGTTTATTAGCACATAGCTTGCTCCAGCAGATAACTAGGAAAATCTTTAATACAATGACTGCTAATGGAATCACCAGCATTTTTCCCTGCATTGTTGTTACTTATTTTACTCATACATTCTGAATCTTTCCATAGGGCAAACAGGAATACTATCAGTTACAAAACATACTTGTTCCAACAATATTTAAACAAGAAAGCAAACAGACTTCTCTCAATTATGAACTAGGACCCACTGGGAATGCATCTGCAATTTTTGTAGTGTAGTCCCAGAATTTCCTATTTCCCGCAACTTATCATATCATCGATATTATCGCCACTGAGATTAAAGGAATGGTATTCACGTCCTAGTGGTTAGTTTAGCCCACTCTTTGCCTTGGGCTGAGAAAGTTGTGGGTTTAAATCCAATACCAGAACTTGACTGCAAAATCTCAAATGAAAAATCTCCACTATATTGTTGGAAGAACAATGGTTTAGATCAGACGTGAAACTGGAGCATTAGTCAAATGAATATGAAAGGGCTAATATATGATTTGAAGAGGAATAGGAATTACTGGCCAAAGTGCCTCACTGAAAATAGACTAGAAGGTCACTTATTGGAGATCTGTTGGATCTTGCTTTAGACAATGTAGACATGATACGATATAACATCCAATTTTGCATTGCAATGTAATTTGTAACTCCTTTACGAGCAAAGGGAAATTAATTTCAAACTTGACATGTTGCGTTTGCATACACTTAACACAGAAGAAATGCAATCCAACAGACAGAAATGAAACATCTTTATTTACTGAAATCTGTCAGCAGATAGCATTCAGTACCAAATCAGGATTACTAAGTGCTTTTTATGCTTGGAGCTGGTTTGAATTATTCATTATCAAGTGCAGGTCAGTATAGCAAAAACAAGGAGGTTTGAAACAATCTTTTCCTATCAACTGCTGTTTTGTTTTGATTGAAAATGTGTTTTATCCAGAAACAATTTTGTATGAAATACTGCCTTGCCTTACCATCCAGATTAAGTGACACTCAGGTTACTTTACCAGGAAGTTGCTGCCTAGTTAATACAGAGAAAAACCAATCACTTCAAGATCACCTTCAGGGCGATTTCCAAAGACCCTGGGTTCACAATTCACATTTTTACCCCGAAGAATCACAATCTCATTCAACACTGATTCTTGGATCATTAATCAGGACTACCCATTTGCCAATCAATTGCCCAAACTTTACTGCACCAGGCCAATGAACAGCACACGCTTTGTTAGACATGCCGTTGTCTTTCTGATCTTGATGACATTTGGTGCCACAGTTATTGGAAGTGGGACAGGGAAATGGTGCACTCCCTTTACAGGAAATCATCCAAGCAAACCATTGTGGAGCTCTTTAATTAAAGAGGCTGTAGGACTGTGAAATTAACAGCACAACGACTAAGGACGAAATGTAAATTAAAGTGTTGAATTCAATATCGAATCAAAGTACAGAAAGGGGAATAAAGAGAGGAAAAAACAGATTGGATTAAAAATACTCAAAGAAAAATGCAGCAAAAATGATTTTTTTGAAAACATTTTCAACCATTAAAACCTAAAAGAACATGAGTCTGTACTTACCTTAGTTTTTTAAACTCATTTAACGGAAAAGTTGACTTGTAATTATTGATACAAGTCACAGGATTGAAAAACTACTTGACTGAAAATGGCAAGCCATATGGTAAGTTTAGTTTGTATCTCCAATACACTTCATCCTATTTATTATATTTTGATGCCACATTAGACTGCACAATGCTATTTTCACAAAGTTAATTGCACACCAGCCCCTCTTCTGAACTTGCTGTGAAGCACTATTAACCTCACCATTATTTTGGCAGCAATTTCTGGTGCATTATCTACCCAGGGATCAACAAAATCCACTTACTGAATTTATTTTGACCTGATATGTGAAGGCTCAATCACATGAAGATAATGTGAGTGTTTAATTCCAGAAAAAAAGTCTGCTGATGTCAGGTTCAGTGATGTGTCATGTTTGCAAAATGTAATGAGCAAAATGTTTGTTGATGATGCAAACTATAACAATGATTGAGATTTAAATATTTATTTGAATCAAGTTTTGTCTCATTTTTTTGGGCTGAAGCCTCTATAATTATCATTTATCACATACGAAAAACAAACCAGAAATTAATATTTTAAAAGCTGGAAACATTCAGCTGTGAAAATGTTATTAAGATGTGGTTGAGAGTTTAGAATTCCTCATAAAAGAATGGCTGATCCTTTACATGTGAAACTCTTTTGAAACAGAAGCATTTATTTCATAATGGGAGAGTGAGTATCAAAATGAGTTTGAGGAATGTGCTTTTTCCCCTGGGACTTGGTTCCAAATGTAACTGTTGATGGATGAGGAGAAATTCCTTCATCATTTTCAGCTGTTAACAGCCCTAAAAGTGATAAGGCAAAGAAAATACGCCCCGTTTCCTCCTTCAACCTTCTAACAACAAATGCATAAAGTGCTTAACCTTCATTGCCTCTGAATCTGTCCAGATTTTAAAAAAACTACACCCAAAGATGACTTAATTTTATTCTATAGCTGACTGTAAAGTTGTACGCGAGTGATCAGAAGATTGAATATAAGAACAACCGAACACATTATGACCCCACATTACCACAGTTTAAGAAAAGACAAAAAGCCAAGTTCTCATTCAATTTTTTGAACGTTTTTCTTCTCCACTGTTTTTACTTTCCTGTTTCTTCGTGTATGTTTTGTTTGGTTTGCTATTTTGTCTCTCCCTGGCATCGTTACTAGAGTGTTTTCTTTGTTTCTCGTGTCGTATTCTTTTCACTATCTTACTTACCTATCCAGCTTGCCCTTCATTCTTTACTTTGTTTTTCTTGTCTTTCTCATTTGCCCAGAGTCAATGACCTTTGACCTAACAGATTGCATGCTACCCTGAAATAGATGCTAAATAGACACATGAATGGTGCTGAGGTGGAGATGGTTGAGAGTGTCAAGTTTCTGGGAGTGATGATCATCAACAATCTGTTCTGGTCCACCCAAGTCGATGTGATGGTCAAGAAAGCACAACAATGTCCCTACTTCCTCAGGAGGCTAAGGAAATTCGGCATGTCCATAAGGACTCCTACCAAATTTTATAGATGTACCATGGAAAGCATCAAATCTGGACGCTTCAATGTGGTTTGGCAACTGCTGTTCCCAAGACCGCAAGAAACTACAGAGTTGTGAAGATAGCCCAGTCCATAATGCAAACATACCTTCCATCCATTGACTCATCTATACTTTCTGCTGTATCAGGAAAGCAGCCAACATAACCAAGGACCCCTCCCACCCTGGTTATACTCTCTTCCATCGGACAGAAAATATAAAAGATTGAACACACCTTCACACAGATTCAAGAACAGCTTCATCCCTGCAGTTTTCAGACTTTTGAAAGGACGTCTCAAATGTTACGTCTGATCTCTCTTGCTGTATCTCCTCTGCAGTTGTAACACTGTATTCTATACTCTTCTGCTACCTGATACACTTTGTATGGTATGATCTGCTCCTATGGCATGCAAAACACCACTTTTCACTATATTTCAGTACATGCGACAACAATAAATTAACCAATCCATCAAAGCACTGACAGGATTAGGAATTGTAGTTTTTCTCAATACCAAAAATGTAATTGCATATTTCCTTCCAAAATTGTAGCATTCCTTTGGCAATCTGGAAGCTAAAAACACTTCCGGAAATGGATTGCCCAAAAAAATACATTCAGTTCAGGGTTACCTTAGAACATGCGTGTACCTCTGGACATGGGAAAGTTGTTCAGCTTCAGCCTTAAATGGGAATGAGGAGAGGTACATTTATTTACTTTGTAGCAACTTCGCAGCTGTCATTTTGGAAATAAATTGGGCAAATGTTCACATCCATTGGTTTTTCCGTTCAATAAATATTCTGTAATTAGAACAATCTGGCTAAGGATTGTACAAAATCTGGAAATGAGTAAAGCACACTACAGTCATGAAGTACTTGTTAACTGAAAGAAATCAACTTTACTGCCTTCTGTTGCTTTCTAAAATGCAAACAACTGTTACCAGCAGCCAACACGGAGTTCAATATTTGCTCAGAATTGCAAAGTATTTGTAACATTGTCATAATATGTTTTCCCTGTGGAAAACAGACAGTATTGATTAATTATACATGTTGCTGGCTCCTCCAAGCTGGCTTTATCTGTTTGAAAGTCTTTAAAACCATCTAATGGGGAGGGATAGGGGGATACCCGTGGGAAGAAAAGGAACAGATATTGAAAACAGAACGCCTCTAATGGACACAAATCAGTTGCACCACATAACTCAAAAAGTCTAGGTATGCAACAAATTTAGCAAAAACAAAGACAGCCAAAGCACAAGTCACATAATTGCATTTTAGCAAGAGCTTTACAGGAAATTATGTTTTAAGTTCAATTGGCCCAAATACTTGCATGCTCCATTGACAATGTATATCATTCACCCCTTTTCCTTAAAACTATTTTTTAACTGTCTCCAATTTGCTGTTTGTCTTCTACTTCTATTTTTTTAAACTATTCTGATTTTCTATTTATTTGTTCCATGATGATTGCTGATTACTGTAATGGAATGGATTGTTCTTGCTAAGCTTTAATAAGATGCACCATATATAAAGTTGAATGCAGCAACAATGCAGCTTGCTTCCGTGTTCAAGCAACAGAGAAACAGGTTCATTAAAAGGTGCAGATACAGAAATGTCGTTCTTTGGAAACATCCCTAATTATTTTATTATGTCCTTAGGTGTTCATAAATGCTGAAAGATTACAATCACACTTTATAACATTGTAAACAAAGATTATTTACATGAATGCCAATTGTATAGAATCGATGGAAAGGTAGAAACGATGAATATGGAAAACTGCAGCTTTGTGTCTGAGGTGGTACAAAGTAGTTCCCGAATGGGGAAAAGCCATTTCACATACTGGGGTTGATAGTACTGACACCATCCTCAGTACTGCTTAAATCACATCTTTATGGCAGTAAAAGATTTTAGATTGTTCTTTCAACATGGTTCAAACCTAAAAATTGATCAGCAGGACTTAATTCTAATTTTCCACCAGCGCATAACAATTAGAATTTCATTTCAAAAACCCAACTGTTTTGTCTCCAGTTGATTCCAGTTATTAGTAGCATAGTTCACAAGAGGATGGTGCTGTACTTTCACGTACTATCATCACCAAAATGTGGTATTGTGACTTAGATGGTTTGCTGCCTCCAGTTTACTTTCTTTGATAAGTCAAGGGCCCAACTAATTATCAGGGGTAGTAGGTATACCACTGGTATGATTGCACAGAAGAGTTACTTGTCTTCTACAACAGTTTGTAGCATGCTAGCAATAGGTACAGTTTGCTTTTCAAGTCAGGTATAAATACTAAGGGCTTTCGGGAGCCATATAGAATTTGTCTGTTTTCTTCAGGTATTCATACAGAACTCAACTGTCCTCACTAAAGTTTGTGTGGCATCAGCAAATTGGGTGGAGTTCAATGTAACATGAACATTGATTCTGAAGGAGTCAATACCTTATTAGCGTGTTTCGTTAGTGGAATAAAAGAAATTAACTTATTCCTTTGAAGGCAAGGCAAATTTCATTCATTGCAAGGGAACAGATGGAAAAAGTAATGGCTGGGTTCTCACTCAGATCATCCATTATTCTTATGGGTTGATTGCATTTGTAGAATTCTATCTTAGTTGGACAACTACCATGATGCTTGCTTGTGCCTACTAGTAATCTATATGGGTTCATGTAAGCTGTTTGTAATGATCTAAGAGACAGATCTGTGATATTCTCTGTAAATTTGCAGCTTTATCTCAATGTGACCTCCATCTAACATCAACAGATAATGTTAAATGATCGTCATTTGTTTTTCCATTATTTTGTATATGGAATAATCCGTAACAGTGATGCCTAACCACTTAGAAAAACAGGAGATGCAGCTCAGCAGTAATTCACTTATGCAACTTGCTTCAGGGCATTGTTGCGAAAGCAATGTGGTTTTATTTGCTATAATCTGTTAAAACACAAACTGTTCCCTTCAGGCAACAGTATTTGTGCCAAGTGACTGAAAACATTAGAATCTGTTTCGCTGCATCTCAGTCCTTTTATTTACATGTATCAGGGTTGCTCACTGGGTTACGCTCTCGCTTCCAAGCCAGAAATTCAGAGGTTCAAACCCTATTCTCAGACTTGAGTATACAGACTTGGCTGATGCTTTTGTGTTGTGCTGAGGAAGCATAGATTCAACAGGGGAACACCTTCCAGAGGAGATGCTTTTTAGGTGCGAGTTATATTTGAAGAAAAGCAAGAGCCTGATGTCTTCTCTACCACTAATTCCTCAACTAAAACCATGAAACCAAAATCGTTCTTCCCGCCTCTCCCATTTTCCCCTGTCATTGCACTTGTTCAAATCTCCAACTTTTCTGAGGTCTGATGGAAGGGCGCCAACCTGAAATACAGGTGGAATTGACTGTGGTAAGCAGGGGGCTTGTTATCCAAATGAAATCTTGTGACACCCACGCAGACCTGATCTCTGAGAGCCTAGATATATGGCCAGTATCTAAAAGAAGTGGCCACTGCCAATACTGTCCTGGGGCCTAGTCAGAGAATTAGGCTTGGAGAGAGCTAGGTAAAGTGAGATGGAGTTTCCCAGAATCGACATGCTGACTGAGGTGGGGAGGGAGATCTAAAACAAAGCAGACAGCTGACTTCCTTGGGTGCCATTCCCCAACCCGCAACCTTCCAGTGGCATGGTCTTTTAAGTGAGCACAGAGTGCATTTCAGTAAAAGCTACCACCGCCACCAGAAGAGTGCCCTCCCTTGATAATGTGACTCCCTCCCAGCCCAGCAAGATGAGGCTGCCAATGGACCTCCAGTTGGGAAAGCTGCGTGAAAAACTTCCTGTCCAGAATTCATTGCAGCAAAGTTGGAAGACTGTGGCATCTCCACCAAACCCTTCTACTAAGATTGAACAGACCCCTGCCTCTGAATCTGCCTTTTGGGGTGTATTAAATTCTGCCTGTTAATTTTTTTTTCTTGCTTCATCAGTGCTGCCTGAGTATTTCCAGCAATTTCTGTTTATAGATTATACAGCTGTTTATTTTATGGCCACTTGTGGGACGTTGCTCTGTGCCATATTAGTTGGCAAGTTTATTCATAAGTAATTCATTGCCTGCGACTGTGAAATGTTATAGTGATGAAGCTAATCAGTTTGTCTCAAATCTTTTGTTATTAGGCTTGCGTTTCCATGTAATTGTTTAACAGAGAGATGACCGAACATGCTCAATATATAATTCAACACAAGTTGACTTCCTGATCTTGTTATGGCTACAATGGCGTGGCCAGTTGCTGTGAGAGATTTCCCTGGCGGAATAGAAAAATCTTGGAGAACTTCCCTGTGGCTCACTCTGGTTTTACTGATGAAAGCTGCTTTCTTTAGTCTCTACCATTTGTAGGAACATTCCAGGAGACCTGCAGCTTCAGGAATGCACATTCCTGGCATAATGTTCACCAAACACTGGATGACCTCTAATGGATTAAACGCATCATGTGCAATAGCACACCATCCTCTGCTTTGAACAGTTTCTGTTATTCTTTAACGGAATGTTCCAGAGTTCCTTGATATGAAAGCAGCTAATTATTGTCATACCAGTTTTTAGATTTTTGCTTGGCCATTTCAGTTTCCAGTGAAGAAATCACATATGGCAAAAACAGATTATGTTCAAATATTAGGACAAAGTTTGAAGTTGAATTTACATCATTCTTGACAAAGTTCAAAACATCTCATTTCAGATTTCTGATAATCCAATCATCCAGAAACCATGCTCTATTCTGGATGTTATTCAGGAGGAAATTAAAGTTCTTGGAAACCTAAAATAACTGTTCTAAAGACTAACATTAAGGCAAAGACAGATTTTTGAACAGTAAAGAGGTTAAGAGTTATGGTGAGCAGGTAAGTGGAGCTGAGTCCATGAAAAGATCAGCCATGATCTTATTGAATGGCGGAGCAGGCTTGATGAGCCAGATGGCCCACTCCTGCTCCTATCTCTTATGTCCTTATGTTCTTATTATTCACTGTAATTCTGAATGATCCAAATTGGCACGGTTAATCAAATTCAGTCAGGAATTTACAAAGTGAATAGACTAATTAGTTGGGGGTTAAATCCATCTAAAGTCTAAATCGAAGTACCAAATATACCTGGAATGTATCTAGATAGGCCTGCAGTTACATTTCCAACTTTCACCATAATTAGCTCCTGGTGACAGTCTAAGATGGAATGGTAAAGAAATAGTTGTTGACTTCAAGCCTGTGTCTATTAGCAAAATCAGAAATAATCCAGTTCAAAGCAGCCAATGTCTCAAATCTCAAGCTCAACAGTCTTTTTTGTAAGTACTGGTATATTCCTTGCACTCTGATCTTCATCTACTTGAAAGAAATTATTAGTTAGCTGCATGGTGCACTATGTTGGAATTTCATGCACTTGAAGGGGTCATCTATAAGAAGAGACTGGAAAGGCTGGGATTCTTTTACCCTGAAGTGTTGGAGGCTGAAGGATAACCTTATAGACATTTATAAAGTCATGAGAGACATAGGTAAGGTAAGATCTTTTCCCCAGGGTAGGGGAGTCCAAAACTAGAGGGCATAGGTTTAAGGTGAGAGCGGAAAGATATAAAAGGCAAAAACAGAAATTGCTTGGAAAACTCAGTAGGTCAAGTGGCATCTGTGAAGAGAAATCAGAGTTAATGTTTCAGGTCCAGTGAAACAGAACCAGTCAGACCTTGCTCCACGCCATATTTATAGACAAATCTGAGGAAGAGTCACTGGACCTGAAACATTAACACTGATTTCTCTCCACAGATGCTGCCAGAACTGCTGAGCTTTTCCAGCAATTTCTGTTTTTGTTTCTGATTTTCAGCATCCACAGTTCTTTTGATTTTTATTTAAGAAATGAAAGGTACCTGAAGGGCAACCTTTTCACCCAGGATGGGGTATTTATAGATCGAGCTGCCTGAGAAATTGGTAGAAGCGGGTACAGTCACAACATTTAAATATTGTTTGGACGGGTACATGGATAGGAAAGGTTTAGAGGGATATGGACCAAATACAGGCAAATGGGACTAGTTCAGTTTAGCAAACCTGATTGGCACAGACAAGTTGGGCTGGAAGGTCTGTTTCTGTGCTGCATGACTCTTTGACTCTAAGTGCATGTATCTATCTCAATAATCCCTTGCCCTTGTGTGAAACCTGGGCATAAAATTGGAGTGAGAATAAAAGCCTTGCTATTGGAGGTCCATAATTCTGATTTTCAGTTGACCTTCAGTTTACATAGTCAATGTCAAAAATAAACAGGGCTTCTATGTAATAATTAAATAATATCAGAGCCCCAGCACCATCTTTGTTTGAACACATGTTGTTCCTCAACCTGCTCATGGGCATGGGTGAGATAGGCATTTCTAGCAGGGTTGCAAGGGAGATCTGGAAGCAGATAATGCGACCATTTTTCCCTTGCCTTGGGAGCGTTAGGCATTATGCATCCTGCAGCCTAAAGTAAGGTTATTTTCCAACTTTGCTGCTGAGAGCTTTGGTGCTTTTGCCCTTGAACTGCTGGTAAGTGTTGACTGGATCCCCTGCTGGATTTCAATGCAACCCCAAGTGGTCAACTGCCTACTAGCAGCGTGTTTAATGCTGCCAGCTTGCCTGGTTGAGTATGTGAAAGCCAAGCAATAAAATGGATTGCGCCTCCTTTCAGCATCAATGGGTTGACAACTCATCCTCCCACTGACTCAATACATCCTAAAGATGAAAAATGCCCCAAAGTTGTTTGAGTCAGGGCCTAAATGGGCACGAAATCAGGAATAATGTTTTGCAAAGTAGACTGGGAGATGTACTCCTGAACTCTACGTGGTGCCTATCACAATAGCTAATTTGTTAAAATTGCATTCAAATACTTTTGTAGTTTTGGGAAAGAATTAAGCATCTTGTTTAAATCCTTAAGAGACCTCAGTAGGAACAATAACACTTTGAGTTTTTTAAAGTTATCCCGTCTATTTTCTCAGTAAATGACAAATACTCCTGTTACTTTAATGCCACCTCCCAACCGTGATTTTCTAAACAAAAATAGAGAGATTGCTGGAAAAGCTCAGCATTTTCTTATTGTAAAGTTACAGCTATATACTTAAACTTCTTCAACCAGTACACCGTGTTATCAGTATTAACATTATCAGTGGTGTTAAGGAAATAGCCAGATCTCTTCTAGTCATGGGACACGGTTGATAACAGCCTTAGATTACTTAGGCTTTGAGATTTGGACTCGAAGCAACACATTATTTTGACTTGTGAGCAACGTTGTTTGCCCACAATAACAACCGTAATAAGTCAAATGCTTATTAGAACTGTTCAGTACAGATTAGTCTAAAATAAACAAGAGGGTCAGGCCTTTAAGTTTTCTGTGGAGAGGTTATCAAATTCATTTCTTAGCAAATGCTTTTTCTCCTGTCAAAAAATGAATACAATGGGCCATCATTTCAATAACATTTGAAGAGATTTAATACAAGAGAACCAACATGGATTTATCAAACAATAACTATTATACACACATGTTTAATGGATAGAAGAGTGTCCACTTTGTGATTCTAATAAATTTTCTTGATTATCATCTATTACCTGTGGGGCTTGGCTGATTTCTCAGCTTTATCTGAGTACGGGATGATGTACTCAGAGATCATCTCCGGCTTCTGCAGCAGAATGCCTAGTTTCGTTTTTATTTCTTTGGCCCTGTAAGATAAAGCAGAAAAATGAATGATGTCGGTTGTTTACTTCATGAAAGATTAGATTTCCAAATGTAATAAGTCAAACAGTTGGCAGATTGAAGTTTGGACAGTTGTCTCCTAGCATGACTAAACCGAGACTATTTTGATGTTTATCTGGCTGTTCAACTCCCATGAAAATGTCATTCTTTCTACAAATTGAATCACCTCAAATCAATTTAGATGTCTACATTTGTTTACCATAATGCCTTATTTATAACCTCACAAACTTAAAGTCTGGCTATAAAACAAGGAAAAGAACTGTAAGAGTTAAAAGTCACTATCACTGGCAAAAGATGGAAAGTGGAGTTCCACGAGGAGCATTGCTGGACCACTGTTCTTTGTCATTTATATTGCTTTGGACTCAAGCAAAAGTACAAAATTTATGTCTTCAGAGGACACTAATTTAGGGGAATGCAGTTAATAATTAGGAAGAAATACAAGAAGAAACTAGTAAACTTGCAATGTGGGAATGTAAATAGCTATAGGTGTGAGGGTGGAAAAGCACAGCAGATCAGACAGCGTCAGAAGAGCAGGAAAGTCAACGTTTTGGGTTTCGACCTATAAACACTAAAGAATTGTGATGCAGTGCACAATGGTAGCCAAAGATATCCTCTTATTCCTTTGAATAAGAGGAATCTTTCGTGGTAAGGGAAGTAGGACTGGAGAAAGCTTCTGTGGAGCATTAACAGATATACTGGCAGAGACTGTTTGTGTCAAATGATCTGTTTTTCCTTAAGCTCTTTTTTAAAATGAGCCTGGTGGTGGGTATGTCAAAAGATGTATATCAGTTCTCTGATTTATTGAGTTACATTATTGCCTTGAAATCAGTAGAGGTAACATCTACAGACATGACTTTTTACCAATTAGGATATTAACATGGGTATGAAACTCCAGTTATTTAGCAGAATTGCCTCCCTCATTTCCCTGTTTTTAGGTTATAAGTCGTCGACTGGACTGAAGTCTAGTGAACACCTTCATGGAGAAGGGGATTGTGGCCAATTTCACAAGAAAGGAGATTTTTATCATATCACACTGCTGTCCGAGATGACGCAGTTTATTGAAACCAGATATTAAATGTATGTTCTTTATTACAGGCCAGAAGGAAAACAATTCCAAACTATTGATGGCATTGTAGTGAAGAGTGGCAATAGTACTGACAGCATATTTTATTCTCTTGGAGTCATATCTTTCTGACTGAGAATAATATTTACCTTGACAGTAAGAGTCATAATACATACACGCACGTGAGGGTCATTTTATGCAATGATTATGAAATTCATTTAATGTCATTGTTACTGATGACTGCTCTTGGCAAATAAACTACAACTGAACTGATGGGAAATCTCCCATAAACTCCAGATATAACATACATGCCCCAAACTCTTTAAGAGGAAACTAGATAAATATGAGCAAGTTAAAAGAATACAAGGGTATGTTGGTTGGTTCACATGAAGGAGAGTGGGATGAGGTTCATCAGGAGCATGAACATCGCAGTGAAGTTGTTGGGCTAAATTTCTTGCTTCTTTGCTGTATGTGAGATGCTAATAATACAAAGATAAGTGCTTCCAGTTTAGGACAAACAAATGAAACAAATTTTACCAAGACTTGGAAGACTGGCAACCTCTCTAACAGCTTGGTGATTAGCAAATGGTGCACTCCAGTTATAACCATCCTATTCTGTACTACAGCCTTTTAACAGCTGTAAAGCCTGTGGTTATCTTTGTTGTTTGTCAGCCACAATTAAACAGTGTGCGATCAATGATTTCTGAACCAAAGCAGATGACTGACGTTGCTGGAAATTTGAAATAAAATCAAAAATGCTGGAAAAACTCTGTAGGTCAGGCAGCAGCTAAAGAAAAAGAAACAGAGTTAATGTTTCCAGTCGATGAGCTTCCATTACATGTCTATTTCTTGTTCCTCAGATGTTGCCTGATCCATTGCATGTTTCCAGCATGCTCCTGTTTTTTGGATTTCAGCTTTCCATAACCAGCTCGGAACTGCCGCAGAGCAAAAGCTTATCTCTAGCCAATGAATTGGGCCGTTAAAACAAAAGTACCCACTGCTTCTGAGACTCAAGTCGAGATTTTGATGCTAATTCAGGAAGGATTTTAACATAAACTGAGTGTACAACATCCAAATACGAAGGTATTTTAATCCTGTGCTAGATTAATATATACAATGGTCTTTACCATCAGAGTTAAAGTATAAACTTCTTTTTTAATGCATTCAGAAAAATAATGAGCACTTTGCAATTAATCCCTAGAATAGAAAGGAATGCGAATACAAAAGCATGATTTATCACCTTGAACTGCTGTTGGTCATGATAAAAATTTCCACATTGTTCTTCGTGCAAACAACAATGGTACTGCTCTCATATATACCTCTAGAGGCCAGTTCATTGATAATACATGGGTTTGGGTTCAAGCGGGACTTGGAAAATCTAATTCAATAATTATAATACATATTTCAGACAGGAATAGATCACATTGTCTGACTCAAAAGGGGGTGGACACAGGGTCATTGAATACTTTTAAAACAGAGTTAGATAGATTCTTGTTTGGAAAGGGAATCAAAAGATGATTGGAGGTAAATGCGAACATGGAATTTGCAACACAAACAGATAAATCAGGATCTTATCGAATGGCAGAGCAGGCTTGAAGGGCTGAATGACCTACTTCTGCTCCTAAAGCTTATGTTTGTAATATTCTGCAACCAGGAATTACCTGTCTTCCAAATGGATTTTAACCTGCAGCTCATCCTTATTTACCTGTGATC
>JAHRHZ010000057.1:1321969-1344724 GCA_024137785.1 Ginglymostoma cirratum | reverse complement strand
TTCCAAATGGATTTTAACCTGCAGCTCATCCTTATTTACCTGTGATCAACAAACAGTAAATATTCCAAATGGATTTTAACCTGCAGCTCATCCTTATTTACCTGTGATCAACAAACAGTAAATATTACAGGAAGTAACACTCTACTTGCAAAACTTTAGATTATTTTAAATGTCTGTACTGTCAGCCTCTATGTCTATGGCCACACAACCTCCCCAACTGGATGAGCAGAAAGATACAGCACATGAGGCCCCTTTTTGATAGGCTGAATAATCAAAATTACCTCTTGATTGTCATTGGAATCGGAGTAAAAGGTGACACAGTTTGCCAAAGTCAGTAATATTCTCAATGCCTGTTATTTGTCAACGTTGGCAAAGTTTCCACTCTGCTAGAAAAGATGTGTGTGCTGAGGGACTTTTGCCTATTTCCTACAGACGAATGCAGACATCGCCTGAGCATCCAGTATAATATACAAGTTTGATATATTGACTGTGTGAAGGATTCTCCACAGCATGGAACGTAAAGGCACGAAAAATGTAGCAGCGATATGTAGGCACAGCTGGATCCTGACAAATACATGACAAGCTTAGCAGGATGCTTTATACACTTGCTGCATTATATTTCATCAATTGGTTGTAAAAAAGTTATATACAAATATCCCTCCATGAAGTTAATAGCATGTAAATTACCACTGGGAAATATGCTGTCTGGCCCAACATGCTTGTGCTGGAGCTAGCCTGCATTCACCAGATACTTTTAATGGTGGTCTTTATCTTATGCACTTTCATAGTTCCCATGGGCTGTATTCTATAGGGAGGGTGCAAGGTTGACTGCAAACTGATGCATCCCATCCTCCTGGTTATAGCACATTGTGAATGGGCTACTGTAGGGATGTGGGATGTCTATCCCTCAATAGGAGGGGGTCCTACTTTTGGCAGTTGCTGCCAAACTGATTGGTGCAGTCAATGGGCTTGTTAAATATTTATTTATTGCAGATTTTGGCGTGCACTCTCCCACTCCCCATTTAGCGTATTGTAAGGGTCGGGCAGCTCATGGATGGGTGGGGAGGGGGTTGAGCTAACCACCTTTCTTAACCCTCCGTCCACTCATCCACTGAATAAACATCATGCTGGGTCTTGTAAAATCAAGGCTCATATCCCTTCCTTGCTGCTTCCTTCAACCGGCTGTCTAATTTACTTTTAAATGTTGACTTTTCAAAGTCATCCTAATACTCAGATGAATTCCTGGACCCCTGCCTCAATTGCATTGCTCACATAAAGCCAATTTGAAATACCAGTGCCCTAATTAGTGTCCACTCAGTGGCACTAAGTGTAGCCAGGAGGTGGGGAGCAGCCCACCTTCTTGGTGCCAGTGGAAGAGGAGAACTGCAGGCATGGCATGTCCTGGAACTACTTTGCTGAGGAAACCAGGCAGATCCTTGGACAACTAGCAGCATTAAGGCATGGGATAGACAAAATGGCCAAGTTGAAGTAGTGAGCACAATCCAGCTCTGGACGATTGAAGGCAAGATCATTTTAAAAATTAGAGAAAAAAAAATAAATGTTTCTTCCCACAGAAAACCTAAAAGCTGTACACCGATGCAATCAGACTTTCTGAATTCTCCCTTTTTTAAAAATAGATGTTGTGAATAAAGTATATTTCTGTGATATTCACAAGACCCTTCTGTTAAGGATGAAGTTATCACATGTAAGCATACTCCACAGACTACTGAAACTCAATGTCTTTTCAAGAACAGCATACAAAGGGTCATTTGAATTGAACGGGAATTCAATTAAGAAAACCTAACTATCTCAAAAATAGTATGGATAGTAGACTACAGAATGTATAGGCCAACGCAGTACCTATTTTGAAAGGAAGACTTTGGGCTTGTGATAGGTTAGATAGTAAAGACAGATACGTTTTTGCCTGCTTTGAAAAGTAACAGAAGATGTTGTTCAAACACAGACATGTTGTGGAGGTGCTGGTGTTGGACTTGAGTGAGCAAAGTCAGAAATCACACGACACCAGGTTACAGTCCCACAGGTTTATTTCAAGTCAGGATCCTGAGAGAATTAATGGTTTTATCAGTATAAAGAAGAGATGACATTTTACATCAGACTATGTATTTTTACACTGATAAAACCTTTAGTTCTGTCAGGAGCATGACTTGAAAGGAATTCGGGGATTTACATATACATATTAATCAATCAAATCCTTCTAACTGATTAAAGAGTTAACAGCATCTTAGGTTTGTTTAGTATATCCTCATCAATGGTGTGAACCATTGATCTCACTATCTCCTGAAGAAGGGCTAAGGCTCCGAAAGCTTGTGTTTTCAAATAAACCTGTTGGACTATAACTTGGTGTCTTGTGATTTCTGACTTCAAACACAGATAGCGATACCACAAGAGATACAATCCGATGATCATCTGAGAAACCAGTCCAAAGACAATGAAGCCCAGGTAAAATAGCTATACTTTGAAATAGGGAGAAGGAATATCCCCAAATCTATTCCAACTGTAAGCTCATCGACAGATTCTTCAATCATGGAAACACAACTACAAGAAACCTCATACTTGTGGAAAAACTATCTAGTTCTTTCAGACCTCCATTTCAGCTAAAGCATTAATTCAGGCTCGCTATGGAAGAGACTGAACTCAATATAAATTGCAATTGTACATCTTTCTTCTCTGTTTCCTTGGTATGCGAGACAGTCTGCATGAAAAGTCAGGTTTAAAAATCTCTAAGACATGTTCGTGATAATAAGCAATCTTGTTTCTTTTTAATTTGCCAAAACTGCTGCTGGAAATTATCTAATTTAGGACATATCACTCCAAAAATCAGAAATTCCACAGATCTCATACTGACTGCAGACAACAACGAAGTGCATATATCTGTAGGTGACAGCATAGTGTGGAAAAATTTGAAATTATCCATACTTTGGTAGCAATAATAGAAAAGCAGGTTACACTTTAAAACATAGGAACTGGGAAATTTAGGGATTCAAAGAAATCTGATGGTTTTGGTAAAACAAATCACAAAAGGTTAACATGCAGGAATAACAAGCCATTAGGAGAGCAAATTTTTTTTTAACATTTATTACAAAGGGATTAAAGTATAAAAGTAAGGCAAACCCAGGTAGGCTAAGAACCCTGTAGGGCAATTGTAATGCCAAGTCACACCAAGTGCAATTTCAGGTACTCACACTCCTACAGGGCAAATGTCAATGCAAACAAAATGCTCTCATGCCATCAATTACCAAATCAAGAACTGGAATTTGTTTATGGATTACCAGAACCATTGGTTTCATAAGAATTGAAAGTTGACGATTTATATTTTTCTTATTTTTATAATTAATGCATTTAGAATGTTAAATTTATGAAACATTTCTGAAAATACAATTGACAGGTCGACAAAAGTGATCAATGCTTACATTCTAGCACTTTACAAGGGACTTCAATCCGTAACTTTGTTTTGCATAAAGCTATACTTTGATTGTGTATATTTTAACTAAGGAAAAGTATATTTTTAAAAAGAATCTCAACTTTGGTTGATGTGGTTGAAAGTTTGTTTAAGTTATTATTTCCCATTACGTGCTCAATTTTCCAGGGCAGGTTTTAGATCTGCTATCAGGAGTACCAGGGGATTTCACAACCATCTTTCCTTATCTCAGTCACTTTAAGAAAGATAGTGGTTCATTGGTTTCCACCAACATTAAGGGAATTGAGCTCAATTGCTGGTATTTTCTGTTGTCCTTTCAGTTAAAATATTTTGAAAAATTAACCCTCCAAATCCACTCGACCTTTTCCCTCACCCTATCACCATAACCCTGCATTTCCCATGGCTAATCCACCTAGCCTACACTTCCCTGGACTTATCAGGCAGTTTAGCATGGCCAATCCACTTGCACATCTTTGGACAGCGGGAGGAAACTGAAGAACTTGGAGGAAACACACACAGTCAAGGGGAGAATGTACAAACTCCACACAGTCACCCAAGGCTGGAATCGAACGCGAGTGTCTGGCACTGTGACCTAAGGCCCACAGCAATGTTTTTAATTTTTAACTGCCCTCTGGAGGCCTGATCCCAAAGTCCTGATATTTCCCACAACTTGATTGCTATGTTCCACACAGTGTCTTCTCTATTTTAATTATAGCACACAGTGATTGAACTGGTTTTTGTTTATACCATTGGCATGGGATTGACAAATACATAATTGACACTATCATTACAATATCCATACAGAAACAACTAAAACTATAGCTAACTTGCTGTGCAGTTAGTTTGGAAAATTTAATCTATAGCAGTTATTATGCTTCCTAAGTATCACTGAAACCTTTTTGTTCTGCGTACCTTGTTAGCACATTGTTTAGATCAAGATCACATCAATGGTCAATTAAGTTTGCTCCATGTAGCTTCTTCATGGAGAAATCCAGCTGGCCCTGTCCCTGGACATTCTCCATATCCTCACGCTACTTTTTTTTCAAGAATTCACATAATACTTTGTTGCCATTGAGTCTATATTGACCTTACAGACAGTGAATCCCAATTATTAACCTTAACCCCAAGCCATTGCCTAAACAAATCTACCATCATTGGTCTCCAATTTTTCTGCCTCACTTTAAATCTGCCCTTTGGTTATCAATTCCTCAGTCATTGGAAATAGTTTTGATTTATTAGAGCTAATTTAATATTTCTTAATTTTGATCAAATCTCCTCTTAATTTTCTCTGCTGTAAGGAGAAAAAAAATCCAGCTACTCCAGCTCGCATTCAAAGCCAGCCTTAAAGACACCTCCAACATCTGGATTAGCCAAGTGATAGCAATGATCAAAGCCCAGGAAACTGAGTTAGCCTTTCGGGTCCAGTGACCCTTCTTCAGGATTCTCAGTGGTTAGCACTGCTGCCTCACAGTGCCGGGGCCCAGGTTCGATTCAACCCTCAGGCGACTGTCTGTATGGAGTTTGCATGTTCTCCCTGTGTCAGCATGGATTTATGCCAGGTGCTCCAGTTAGCTCTCCACAGTACAAAGATGTGCAGGCTAGGTGGATTGATCATGCTAAATTGCCCGTAGTGTTCAGAGGTGTGTAGATTAGGTGTATTACCCATGGGAAATGCAGGCTTACAGGGAAAGGGTGGGGGGTTGGGTCTGGGTGGGATGCCCTTTGGAGGGAGGGTGAGGACTTGTTGGGCTGAAGGGCCTGTCTCCCCACTGTAGGGATTCTATGATATTCTATGATATGATTCTATGACCCAAAACGTTAACTCTGATTTCTCTCCACAGATGCTGCCAGACCTGCAGAGTTTTTCCAGCGATTTCTGCTTTTGTTCTGATTTCCAGCATCCACAGATTTTTTTTTGTTTACTAGAAAACTAATGTTGATCCAAAATGTCTCAAAAAACTTTCAAAGAGATCTCACTAACCCGTGCCAATCATTGAAGAGATGTTGCCACAGTTTCCCAAGGCAAGGCACTTTACTACACCTGATGATTCCTGGTAACTGAAGCTGGATGAAAGCAACAGCTTTCTAATTGCATTTTGGATGCCAGTTAGAAGATACAGATAGTTGCACACATTTGTTTGACATGTGATTGGCATGCATATTCACGTAGACAGCGTGAGATTGAAATAACTCCACAGAGGCCAGTTTCCAGTCACCAAGTCACTTTTCATTGACATATGGAGAATCCTTGACACTGATTCAGCTCTCTCAGAGTCAACTCTCAGCATGAGCAGAACCTCTGACACTCCTGTTTATATATAACAGCCATGTTTCCTTGATTGGAGCAGGATTATAGCCCCTGTTGGGAACTCATATTCTGTGAGGTCAACCTGGCTGACATTATTACAATCACTACATCCCACCCGCCACCCCCCTCACCCCGCACTGAGTCTGAGGACACAGACCAATTGCTTTTTTTTGTAGCTCCTCCTGGGGCATTTTAGGTCAAGTTCCTCCAACTCTGCCTCTGATATGGGTGAAGTGTAATGCACAGTAGCTCGCCTCTTGCACCAGGAGCTTCTTGAAAGAAATTCATTCTCGACTTCAGGCAGCGAAGGTGTTGAGACATCTGCCATGCCCATCTCAGATCTTGAGGTATCTTCAATGCTTGATGGAGAGGGAAAACCCATAGGCTCGAGAATAGTTAGAAAGGCTGTTGAGGAACCCGTCACATTTTGCTTCTGCACCATTTGTGGGTTTGCAGCTTTCATATGGTCCACATGCTTGTTCAGAACTGTCACACCTGCAGAACTTCATACATCACTGGACCTGACCTCGTGTGGTCCACGCCCCTTACCTAAGCAGGGCCATTCCCATGGTCCTTACACCAAATTTCGTCCTCTGAAGTAAACTGTCTCCTTTGCTTAGCAGAGTCTTCTGTCCCACATTGGCTTCTTAATGCTGTTTTACTCACCCCCTTGTGGTTCAAGTAAGATCAGATTTAACCCGGTGCGTGGTCTTCTCCCCATTAGCAACTTTGTTGGAGCTATCCCTATAGTTGCATGAGGTGTGGCCCATACTCAAATAGGAACCAGGATAGTTTGGTATCAAGTGAAGACTGCTTCTTCAAGTATGCCATCAGAGCTTGAGCTGCTCTTTCTGCCAGACCATTGGATGATGGATGGTATGGAGTTGTCTTTAAATGATGAATACCATTCAACTTTAGGAAATACTCAAATTACCTACTGGTAAATGATGGTCCATTATCTGTGACCAACATTTCCAAAGTCTGTGTATTACACAAGATGCGTGCAGTATTTCTATCGTTGCCCCCATGTTTGACGAATGAACTCTATGCATGTCCAGCTATTTTGAGTGCACGTCCGCAATGACTAAGAACGTTAAGCCTATGAAAGGACTCGCATTGTCGACATGTAACCGAGTCCAGGGTTTACCACATTCCAATGAATGCAGGCGAGCTGCTGGCAGTGATTTTGGACCTTGCTGGCACTCAGCAGCATTGGTTGGGCAGTGTCCAATGTCTGCATCCAAGCCTGGCCACCAGACATTACCTCTCACCAATGTCTTCATTTTGGAAACCCCTAAATGACCCTGGTGGAGTTCAGCTAGTATCTGGCTCAACCTTTGCTCGGGCCAACTACACTTGCTCTCCATAATAATATGCTGTCCTCTACTTTCATCTGGTCTCTCCCGGTCCAAAAAGGTTTCAGGCCTGGTTGTGACAGCTCTTTGGTTTCCTCATCAACACCAGCTGTTTCAGTTTTGCCAGAACCAGATCTTTCTGTGTTCAAATTCTGATATTGACAGCTGTCACTGGAAGTGCACCCAGAAAGTTTAAAACCATATGGACCCTTCCAATTGCAGTACCTCCGGTGGTATATCTGCCAATGGGAGGTGACGCAAGGCATCCCTATTTGCTTCTTGGCCTCCTGATGGTGTTCCAACTTGTAATTATACGCAGTTAATATTAGACCCCACTGCTGAATTCAGCCTGAAGGTATGGGCAGCGCTGCCTTGTCCTCTTTAAGTGGACCTAGCAGGGCTTTGTCGTCCGCTATTATTACAAATTTACATCCATAAAGGTGTTGATGGAACTTTCTGACTCCAAATATGGCCACTAAGCCTCCTTTCTCCATCTGGGTCTATTTATGAGCTGTGTATTACCCAAAGTCCCAAATGCATACGTTAATGGGCATTCCTCACCATTGGGCCATCTATGAGCTAATACAACCCCGTTGGCGTACAGGGAGGCATCACATGTTAATGCCAGATTTCGCTTGGGATCATAGTGTGCCAACATCTTAGAAGATGACAGCTGTTTCTTCACTTCCCTGAAGGCTTTGGCTTGGCTATGCCACCATTTCCAAGGCTGATCCCTTTTTAAGAGTTGATGCAAAGGTGTGAGGATGGAGGCCAGGTTATGTATGAATTTTCCATAATAGTTCACCAGCCCAATGAAAGGCCTAAGTTCCAGTACTGACGTGAGAGCCGGGGCACACTTGATCATTCTCACTTTATCTTTCAATAGCTATAACCCGGTTTTGTCAACTCCAGCCCAGGTAGGTCACTTGGGATATCTGGGACGCACAGCTTTCCCTTATAAGGCATATGCCCATCTGGGAGAAATACCTAAACAGTAAGGCCTTATAAAATCTTCTCCATCATCCACTGAAAAATTGCACAGGCTGACGATACCCCAAGTGTCAGTCTTGTATATTGGTACAAACCCTTGTGGGCATTAATTGTAGCGTACTTCTGGGAATCCTCGTCGAACTGGAATTGCAAGTGCGCATGGCTCATTTCCAACTTTGTGAAGGAGAGTCTCCCTGCCAGCTCTGTATATAAATCCTCCATCCGGGGGATCAGGTATTTATCCAGCTGCAAAAAGCGGTTTGCCATTTGTTTAAAAGCTCGACAAAAGGTGAACCAACCCATTGGGCTTCATAGGCGGTATGACTGGTGCTGCCCATTCCACAAACTGGACTGGTTTGATGATTCTTTCACTTTCTAGCCTTCTAATTTTCGCCTCTACTTTTTCCATAAGGCATATGGCACTGGGTGAGCCTTGCAGAATTGTGGTATTGCATCCTGGTCAACATGCAAGGTGGCTTTGGCTCCTTTGATAGTCCCTAGACTTTACTGAAAATCTTCTGCGTATCTAGTTAGGACTTTATTCAGGCAACCATTTCCTCATTGAAAAATGTTGAGCCAATCTAGCTGAATCTTTCTCAATCAATTTTGCCCCATCAGGCTTGGGCCTGAGCCTTTTACGGCAATCAGTGGTAACTGAACCAGCTGCTTCTCATAAGAGACCAGAATTGAAGCTGTACCCTTAATCTGTAAAGGTTCCCCAGTATAGGTTCTCAGTCTAGCTGAGATCTTGCACAAACATAAGGGTTGGGGTCCAGTGCGAATTTTGTTAAAGACTGGTTCTGCATTCACTGAAATGGCTGACCTCCATTAGAACCGGGTGACCATGTCACCACACATTTATTTTGGATGTTGCTAAGCAATTTAACTGTTTCAAACCAGATGTAGGTGGACTTTTCAGGGTGTGCACTCTCCTGGATAATGGCCTATGTGTTCTCCTAGTCAATTTAGGTCTGGTGGGACTGTTTTGTTGTCTCAAACCTGTCTACTGGCAGCAATTACGATGGCCTGTGGCTCTGGATCCTGGAGAAGATTTTACCTGTTTGGCCGATACCTGGCTTTGTTTGGGTTTTGCTGGGGGCTGACCTAGAGTTCCTCTGTTCAGGACATGTCTAGAGTGAGGCTACGCAATTGCCTCCACTCAAGTGGTGTTCCCTAAGCTCAGTCAGGCTGATGAGGTTGTCCACCTCCGTCCAAAAACCCTGCAACTCATGGGCTCTACTTGCTGCATTTTCCAATGATCAAGCCAGTTGTATTGCCTGTTTGAAGCCCAGTTGGGCTTCAGCTAGTAGGCACTTTTGCATGGTTACATCATTAATCCCACGCACCAACCAGTCCCTCAGCATTTCATTAAGTGTTAAACCAAAGTCATATGCCTCTTCCAGTCATCGTAACCTAGTTAAAAATGCCAATTTCCCCAGTTCTTTAATTGCCGTGTAAAACCAATAGCATGTCAGAAATAGAGGAAGCTTGGGGTTGTAAGATTCCTTAAATAAATCCATCAACTCTCAAAAGGGTTTACTATCCGGTGCCTTAGGAAAAGTTAGGCTCTTAATAACCAAAAAAGCTGCAGGTCCATAAGCTGTCAGGAGAATTACTCATTGCTTTAGATATTACACAGTGTGGAGCTAGAGGATTATGTATCATTTGCCCAGAAAAATATAACAGATTCTTTCCACATCCTGAGCCCAGTAGATGGCAGGATTGAACGAGTCAAGCTTCCTAAATAACAGCATAATGCCAGAAATGATTACTCAAACTCAAAGACTACTTTACGAGCAAATTTCTTCAGGAGAGTGCTTTTGTCTCATTGCCACAGAAATAACTCGACAGAGGCCAGGATCCTATCACCAGTCACCCTTTATTTACACGTGGAATGTCCATGACACCGATCCAGCTCTCAGAGTCAACAGACTCTCTAACACTCTTATTTATATCTGTCAGTCAGGGCTCCCCAACTGGATCAGGTTAACAGCCCCAATCAGGGAACTTACCAACCTGGCGGACCTCGTTACAATCACTACAGAGATAGTCAGTTTTGACCTTCCCTGAGTGGAAGCTATTCTGATGATCTGCCAATCTATGGATTTGGAGACAAAATGGAAGAAGCCATTCCAGATCACAATCAGAATTTTGTATGATTCCTGGACAGAGCTCACCAGCTGAACCCACAACTGAACAAAGAAAGATACATTTGAAGATTCCTGAAGGCAAATAGACAGGCTGTATACCAACAAAGGACTTTGCCCAAACCCTGACATGTTGAGACCTGTAGCAGAGATGCATTGATCAATAGATGTGAAAACTGTGCAACAATTTGTTGGATTTGTGAAATATTTAGCAAAGTTCTTGGCTTATTTATCATTGGAGTGTGAGCCTCTAAGCAAGCTCACTGCTAATGATGTACTGTGACATTGGAGCACAGAATAAGAAGTGGCTTTCACCCCAGAATCAAACAACTAGCGACAATGACAATGTGGAGGTTCTGAGATATCAATGTGGAAGTCACCTTGTAAGGGGGTGACACTGAGAAAGGGCTGGGAGTACCACTTTAGAGCAAGGATCAAACAGTTGTATTCGTATAGAGGATGTTTAGCACAAACTGAATAAGGCTACCCAAGTGTGCCTGGCTTTTTTTTTATTGTGATCATTTTAATCAATATCTGTCTGGGAGAGATAAAGTTACAGCAGGATCCAACCGTAAGCCACTTCAATGTATCTTCCTCAAAACATTCATTTGGGATTAAGCATCTGCAAAGAATGTTACTTCAGTAGCAATATCATCTCAAAATCAGACTAAGCAAGGGAAATACAAATACTTTTGTAACATTTTGTCCAGAGCAGCATATTGTTAAGAAGAAAATTGAGGGTACCAATATAAATTGTGAAACTTTCCAGATTCAAGATGAAGCAGTATGCTCTGGAAGTCAACAACACAGCAGAGCAGTGGAATCTGAAAGAGAAACATCTTATACAAATCAAGCAAACTGTACAACATGATGCAACTCTCTAAATACTACAGGAAGTCGTGATGAAAGTGTGTGATTCTAATGTGTGATTCAGAAATATTAATATGATAGTGCAGCAAGCAATGAGAAGGTTAACATAATACCATCCTTTATTATGAGAAGATTTGAACATGAAAGTAAGAATGTCATGTCCCACTTTTACAGGGCATTGGTGAGACCACATCGCAAATGCTTAATGCAGTTTTGATCTCCCTTATGTAAGGAAAGATATGTGCATTGCAGGCAATTCAGAGGTTTACTGGAATGATACTTAGAATGAGTGGGTTGTCTAATGAGGATAGGTTATACTGATTGGGCTTGTTTCCACTGGATTCTAGAACAGTGAGGGGCAGGTTGGTTGTAGTTTATAAGATGCTGTTTGGTCTTGACAGGGCGGATGTTGAAAGTGAGTAAGTCCTGAACTAGAGGCACTGTTAAAAAAAATCCAACTCTTTAAAGATAGGTAGAAGGAGATTTATTTTCCCTTTGAGGGTTATGCAACTTTGGAACTCTGCCTTAGAAGGTGATGGAAACACGATCGTTTTTAAAGCAAAAATAGTTACATTCTTGTTAGGCAATGGAGTCAAAGTTTATTGGGGGTAGACAGGAATCTGGATTCCAAAGCACAAACAAATCAACAATCATGTTCTTATTGAATGTCACAATAGGCTTGAGGGGCTAAATTGTCTATTTCTGCTCTTAAGTTACATGTTTGCGTGAAAGAATGATTTGAAAGCATCAAGAACACATCTGTTACTATAACAGAATATTGGACGTAGCAAGCTGATGCAATAGCCTGAGATGGTGTTTTGTCCAACGGAAATTGAGAAATTATCGTTAAGCAGAAGAAATAAGACATATTGAGGATCATCCATGCAAGTCTTTAAGAAATTGAGTCTCACCTGAGAAAGGCAAGGGAATTGCACTAATGACCAAACAGGAGCGATGAGATTAAGGATCACATCAGATAGTGCGGCACTTGTAACGAACAAACTAGCTCATGATGACACATTTCAGGTAGACCATGAAGGAAGTCTGGAGTAGACATTGTCACTCTCACAGAGACTGATTATGTTATCACCATCTATTACTGTTACAATTACTGGGAGTCAGAGCATCTGATGGAAATGACTATTAGTGAGATTGCGAAATACCCAAAAGTACATTTCGGTCATTACTGCATTCCAGACACTGTGATGAGAGACAATGGATCTCAATTTATGAGCGAAGAATTCAGCCACCTCATAAAGGATTGGAAGGAAAGATTGGGAACATTATACATCATCTCTGCACTATCCCCAATCAAATAGAAAGATGGCAATGAAAATCACTAAATCGATCATAAAGAAATCACAAGAATCCAACACAGACTTGTACAGGGTAGCCCTTGAGTGTTGAAATATACCTACTGTAAGCATTGAAAGTGGCTCAGACCAAAGACTAAGTCAAGCGGTACCCAAACTACTGAAGCCATAAGTTTTTTTTTCCTTTATTCATTCACGGGATGATGCCGTCGCTGGCTAGGCAGCATTTATTGCCCAAAGGGCAGCTAAGAGTCAACCGCATTGCTGTGGGCCTGGAGCCACATGTAGGCCAGACCAGGTAAGGATGGCAGTTTCCTTCCCTAAAGGACATTAGTGAACCAGATGGGATTTCCTTCACGATGGATTCATGGTCATCATTAGATCCTTAATTCCAGATATTTATTGAATTCAAATGCCACCATCTGCTGTGGCAGGATTCAAACCTGGGTCCCCACAATGTTATCTGGGTCTCTGGGTTAACAGACCAGCGATAATACCACTAGACCATTGCCTCCCTGTTAAGTAGTTACAGGCATGACAGAATTAATGTGAAATGACAGAAGGTCAAATTTCACTTTGATTAAACTGCCAAGTTATTGCCAGAGCTGCATATTGAAGGTCAGTCAGAAAGTAAATGTTCAACACTCTCAACAAAAGTCAGCCCTTCTGGCATTTTGGGACTTCTATAGAGCAGTTGTCACCTTGATTGTTCATGGTGAACACAAATCACCAAAAAAAATCATTACAGCTGCCGAGACGTAAATATAACAAGAGTGCTGTTCATTCACTGCAGACAGCAAATGAGGAAAACGTGATTGAACCACTTTTTGCAGTGTACAGGATGACCATCAGTCCCAGAGGTCCACCATTTCCAAACAATGGAAATGGATCAGTAACAACAGCTGACAAAACAATCGCATTCACCATTGCAGCAACACTCCCTGGAGTAGGCACAAAGAAGAACAATACGTTTTACCAGAAGAACAGATAATAACAATGCCCATGGCTATTATAAAGAGACCTGCACAATGTAAAGACTATGCATGCGATGTATGTACACAGCCTGACAAAACTGGAACTGACTAGAATTGACAACTATTTGTTATTGTATAATTGTTTTGCGTAATGTATATCAGTAACTTGCATAATTTGTAATTACAAATGATGGTTCAACTATTTTGCTCTTCTTTTAAATATAAAGAAATCGGAGAAATGTTGTTGGAAGTTATTAGCGTACCTACTGGCTTGTTTCAGTCATGTGATCTCTGCCTCTGCTGTAAATGCCTTAGCGTGCAGTCTGTGGCAGCCGTTACTCACATCACTTGAAACAGCCTTTACGCTCTTATGAAAGTGTAGCATCCAGAACTGGGCTCAGTATTTTAATTAGAGTTAAACTAAAGCTTTTATGTTGTTTTACCATAATTTCCCAACTCTTGTGCTCTGCTTCTCTTCACAAAGTCCAAGATCCCATATTCCATACCCATTATTAACTGCTATCTTAACTTGCCCTGTCACCTTCAAAAATCTGTGCAGAAGCATCCATGCCTTTGTTTACACATCTCCTTTAAAATTGTACCATTTAGCTTAGATTTTCTCTCTTCATGCCTTTGAGTAAAGTATATCATATAATTTTACGCATCAATTTTCATGCATCTGTCATGAGCTGAGCTCTTTCGAAATTTGTCACTTCCTTGCATCATGAAGCTGTCAAATATTATTTGCCCTTAACAAATCCATAATGGTCAATACTTGTTCATTTTGTTGCAGATTATTGTTTCTAAAAGCTTTCCCATTAGCAACATTAAACTGACTGGCCTGTAATCCAAGAAGGATTGGAAGATTCTGGTTAGCACCTCTGAAATTTCTGCTCATACATCCCTCAGCGGACTACAGTGCATCCCAATCAGGCTGGGTGACTTATCCACATTCAGTAGTCTCACTTACATTCCACTTTTCACCAAGTTCATTGATTGTTCTCGTGTTCAAAATTTCTCTATCTCAGCATTGATTTTGGTCAATAATTAAGCATTCAAAGTCCTTTGGGATGGAGAATTTCAAAGATTCAAAACTCTTTGAAAAAAGAAATTTCTCCTGATTTCAGACTTATATTGTCAGTCTATTATCCTAAGAATATGACTCCCTAACCTGGAGAAACAACCTCTCAGAACGTACCCAACAGGCACCCCTCAGAACCTTTTAAGTTTAAATAATATTACTTCCAATTTTCAGTGACACATTGTGTATTAAAAAACCTCCTTTCAGGCTGCTTGGTAATTTCTAATCAAGAAATTGGCTCAGAGATAGGTACATTGCCAGATTTTTTTTCCCTTTTCAGAGATGCTATTACACAACTCTGGATGATATTTTTCTTTAACCACCACCAAATCACCCGTGTTACATATTACATGAACAATTAATAAGCACCAGGAGCTTATGCTCATGGCTACTTTAACGAGACCCGCACAATGTAAAGTCTATGTATGCAATGCGTGTGCAGAAACTGACAAGAATTGACAACTGTTTGTTATTGTATAATTGTTTTGCATAATGTATATCGGCAACACGACTGCTGTTTTATTTTCAAACCTCCATCAAATCATCAGTGCTTCTCAGTTAATGAAGTACAAGCACTGTCCACCAGGGACAGTGAAGAGCCCAACTCAGCTATTTTCAATCAACTGGTTCAAGGTGTTATTACACACTTCTGGAGCAGTTAGGACTTGAACCCCGGCCTCATGGCTCAGAGATAGGCACACTACCTCTATACCACAAGAGTCCAAAAATCAATGAATGTTTAAATAGCACATCACACATTGTTCTAGGGACTGAACGAGAACTTGCATGTTATATTTAATACCCATCACCAGATTACAATTGACACAATTCAATTAACAGATGTCTGAGAGGGTTAATTCTAACTTGGCAAAATAGGATGAAATATCAGTTCAGATACCAGTAATACATCTCTCCTGGATTTTCATGCTCGTGATAATCTGAAAGCAAAGATTTTACATTCACTTTCCCCCTTGTTTTCTGAATATACTTGTCTGATTGATTGATCTGTTGTCCTTAATTACAATCCAATAATCAAACATCCTTACTGATGGAGACTGCCAACATGAGATATAGAAAGGATGCTATTAAATCGGAGCGGGTTGAGAAAAGATTTGCCAGGATGTTGCTGGGAATGCGGGGGTTTGAGTTATAAAAATAGGCTGGACAGGCTGAAGTTTAGGAGGTTGAGGGGTGATCTTACAGATGTTTATAAAATCATGAAGGGCGTGGATAAGGTGAATAGCAAAGGTCTTTTCCCCAGGGTAGGGGAGTTCAAAACTAGAGGACAATTTTTAAGGTGAGAGGAACAAGTTTAAAAAGAACATGAGGAGCAACTTATTTTACATGTGTGGAGGTTCATGTGTGGAATGAACAGTTGGAGGAAATGGTGGATGCAGGTACAGTCACAACATTTAAAAGTGGGACTAGTATGGTTTCGGAACATGGTCAGAGCAGACTAGTTGGACCAAAGGGTCTGTTTCCATGCTGTATGACTATGACTCTATGAGATACTATTTCCTCCAAATCCTTTCTTCAGTGTGAGCCGTATCTTTTGCTGCCTCAACTTGAAAGATACTGTTTGAAATTCCTTATTTTTGAAAGACCCTGTCAGTCATCTTAACATCATATTTTTAAAAATGTACAGTAAAAATCAATGTGGTGACATAGACATTGGCTACATTGTGGTATAAGTTGTATATTATTAGAAGTTGAAGTGAATTAGGGAGAAAACATTGGACTGCAATGAAATAAACATGTTTTAAGTAGCTGAAGACATTTTTTCCATAGAACACGGATCAAACAAGCAATTGCACATCAAGTGTAGAAAGCAAAACATGCAGATTATTTCATTCATCGGATTTGATCATTTGTTTCTAGATTGAAAAGCACATAACTCCTTTTCAGAACCAGTTCTGCTCAATCAATATTTACTTGTCATCAATGGATCCTTGTGCCTTTGTTAATATGTATATGTATCTAATTTAAAAGTCTGTTCTGTAACTGTTTTGATAAAAGAAATGGATTGTTCTAATTGTAGGTATGGGTTGCATTTTATAAATAATGACTAATTAAACATTTTACTTGGCTGGATCCAATCTGTTGATTTTTCCTCACCATCACCTAAATTTAACACATGCTTTTGCCCAATTGATCAATTCACTTTGCACTTCAAATAAGAAATCAGACCCAATGCAACATCTTGCAAGAAATTGCTTGATTTTACACACTTGACAGTAAATTATTGCCCAAGTCTAGGAATGTTGCAGTAGAAGTGCAAGGCAGTAAAAATACCAGAATTTGACAGACAACAAGCACCATTTGTTGCAATATATGACTAGCCCTAGCTATTAAATAGCTATTTAAATACCATAATGGTAAACTTACAATAAAAATTATGTTCTGGATATTGTTTCGTTTAAATCCAGATTTTAGTTAATTTACAAAAGGATCTCCAAAATTAAAGCATATCGTTTGCATTGAATCAAAATGATGAAGCACATGAACAAATTAAATGCTTGGTCAATAACTTAAGCCAGTGTTGTAGTTGCCATTTGCTCACCTTTCGAGGCATGTTGCTGGTAAGGCAGCTAACCCTTTGCACATTTTGGCAGCTCCTTTGCTTTGTTGTTTCTCAGCAAAGTAAAATCGCTCTGAACTTGAGCTTCTTCTGCTGCTTGCTGCTGTGCCATGTAGATTATATACAGACTTTCCTCCCTTGAGTGACGCTGGCTGGTCAGCCAATTAAATCGTTCAAAAGTGATTATAGTCCAGGGATCGCATGAGTGCCTCACTCTAAGGAGGGATCTGCAGACTACAGCCTCCAGCAGTACGCTTAGAAAGGTCAATCAGTGCTCCAAAAACATCATATCTTCCTTCAAAAAAAAAAATTCACAGTTGTCTGTAAGATTTCACAAACTGGAGTCTTGAGCTGACTTCAATTCACCTAAAATGTACATTTTGCTTTGTCCAAGCAGATCTTCAGCATAAATCCACTGTGCTTAATGATCTGCATACTTTGAATTTATAACAGCATTAAACAATGAGTTCTTCCGTGCTGGTGAAAGAATTTCCCAAGACATAGAAGGCATGCTAAAACCAGACAACTTGTTTGTGGTAGAGACAACTCGCTGTTGGCAAAGGAAGTTGTAACTTGAAAATTATTTGTGAATTTTCCCAGACAACAATATCCTCAGAGCAGGTTGCTAGCTAGACGAGGGCCAGAAGTAAGTTATTCAGCGTTTAGCACAGAAGGGAGAACCCAAGTTTTAAGCGCAGACCTTTATCAGAACAGTACAGTTATCCAGTAACATCTGGTGCTTGGGAGAGTTAAAAAAAAACTAGTGGGTTTTCTTTTCCCAGCTTTTACAGAGGGTGAGTAGAATTGGTGCTGGAAAGTTTGTGGTTCTTTTCATTATAGATTTTGGCAGAATAGAGTTAGGCCTCATGATACCAAGATTCTCGTCCCTTTGTTGCAGAGATGTATTTGAATATTGCAGAGACGTACGCTGCAGTGCAAAAAGGCTACTTTACAACATTTGTTTCAAAATTTTATTTTCCAGCGAAAAATATTTTTGGACTTTATGCCAAACAATGTTGTATAATTTGCTGTTCTTTTAATTAAATGTACGTTTCTAACAATGTTTCACCATTTAAAAGTCTCAACAGATGTGCTCCAATTTGGCTTTCTTTAACTTAGTTGGACCAAAAGGTAATTCACTAAAAATGGGAGAAATGTAGAATCAAGCTCATCTTCCCATTCACACAATCAGTTTCTTAACAAGTGATAATATTGTGATTTTTTTTCAAAATATTGCCTTTCATTTACAGAATTAGGTTTCGATCAGCTTTCTGCTATGGTAAAACTCTTTCTTTCCTTTGGTTCTTTTCTCTGTAATTTGTGAAACTGGTTATCTGACATCCAGTATCAAATGAATCAAAATTTCCTCCACTTAAATATTGGGAAGACTGAAGATGTTGGTTTTGGTTTCCACTCCAAACTCTGTTCCTTAACTACAGACTCCAGGAGACAGAGGAAGTTTCTGAGAGTTGGAGCTCAGACTCTGCAAGATACAGGTTACCATGCCAGACTACAACAGCACCTCCCTTTAACAGCATGGCATTTCATTCCTCATTCCTTCCCCTCGTTCCCAGAATAACAGCGGACTTTCCTTTTGTCCTCACTTTGCACCCCACCAGTCTCTGCAATTGAAGGAGCATCCTTTGCCATTTCCACTGCCTCCAACAGGATGCCAAATCCAAACACATCTTCCCTTCCCTTCCCTTGTCGGTATTCTGCAGGGACCATTCCCTTTTTGACATTCCAGTCCACTCCTCCACCAATCCTAACTCATCCTCAATTCCCATGGCACCTTCCCAATCAATTGCACAAGGTATAACACTTATCCATTCAACTCTTCAATTCCCAGTCCAAACCCCCATTTACACCTTTAGGTGAAACAGCATTTCACTTCTACTTCTTACAATCTAGTTTACTACATTCTTTGTTGCTCACAATGTGCTCTCCTTTGCATTGCCAAGACCAAAGGCAGACTAGTTGACTGCTTTGTGGAAAGCCTCCAAACTGTCCTTAGCAGAGACCCTGACTTCCCAGTTGTTTACAATTCAGTAAACCATCTTGTTCTCACACGTCCTACAGTGTTCCAATAAAGCTCAACATAAGCTGGAGGAACAACACCTTTTCCAGCTGGGCCAACATTTATTGTCTTTGAGAAGGTGGTGGTGAGTTGATTTCTAGAACTGCTATAGTCCATGTTCTGCAGGCCTGACCTACAATGCCACTGAGAAGAAAGATCCAGGATTTTGACCCAGTGACAATGAAGGAGTGGTGATTTTTTAAAAAGTCAAGACGGTGAATGGTTTGGAGAACTTGGAAATGGTGGTGTTCCCATGTCTCTGCTGCCCATATCCTTCTAGGTTGTAGTGATCATAGGTTTGGAAGCTGCTGTCACAGGATCCTTGGTGAATTTCTGCAGTACATCTTGGAGATGGTATGCACAGCTACTAATGAGTATCGGTGAGGAGGGAAATGAATGATTGTTGGTGCTATGCCAGTCAAGTGGCCAGTTTTGTTCTGAATGGTGTCTTGGGTATTGTTGGAGCTGCACTCATCTAGGCAAATAAGGAGCATTCCATCACACTCCTGACTTATAGATGGTGGACAGGCTTTGGGGAGTCAAGAGGTGAATCAGTCATGCCAGGATTCCTAGTCTTTGATTTGCTCTTGTGGATATTTGAATGACTAGTCTAGTTCAGATTCTTGTCGATGATAATCACTAGGGAAGAATTCCTTGATGGTGGCGCCATTGAATGGTCAAGGGGCAATTCTTAGATTCTGTTTTGTTGAGATGGTCATTGCCTGGCATTTGTGTGGGCGTGTGCCATGTGTCAGCATATATCTGGATATTGTCTAGGTCTTGCTGCATTTGAACATAGACTGCTTCAGATTCCGAGGAGTCATGAATGGTCCCAAACATTGTGCAATGTCGGAAAACATCTCCACTTCTGACCTTATGATGGAGGGAAGGTCATTGATGAAATAACTGAAAATAGCTGGGATGTAGACATTCCCCCGACGGACTCCTGCAAAGATATCCTGAGGCTGAGATGATTGACGCCTCTACCAATCACATCCTCTCCCTTCGTGCTAGGTAGCACTCCAATCAGAGGAGAGTATTTTTCCCTGATTCCCATTGACTCTGGTTTTGCTCAGGCTCCTGATGCCACACTTAGTTAAATGCGACTTTGATGTCAAGGGCAGTCACTCTCACCTTGCCTCACCTTTGGAATTCACTCTTTTGTCCACGCTTCAACCAAGGCTGAGATGAGGTCAGGCGCTGAGCGGCCCTGGTGGACCCAAACTGAGCAGGTCATTGCTAACCTGGAGCTGCCTAATACCTGCTCTGAGTTTTATGTCAGGAATTGTCCACATTAAGTTTCTCCCTGTTGTGTGGAACAACAGGAAACTGTATATAAGTGAGGTGAGATGAGGAACAAATGAGGTGTAAATGCATGCAAATAAGCTTTTTGTCTCACCTTTCAAACCTTGGTTACAAAATTGACTTTCTTTTCCACAGTGTCGAAATCTCATTTTTCAGATTTCAGCATATTTTCCCATTCAGCAGCTGGGAAAAGTCAGCCTAATATTCCGATTTAAACTGTGTGTACTAAACTGGGGCGTAATTATTAGAAGAGTCTTATTTTAATTCCACAAGGGTTTCATTGTAATTATGTGGTGCAGTCATATTTGAATTCTTAAAATAAAGATATGTTGTGAATTTAATTCCCATTTGGGTTGGTTGGCTGGCAGGACAAATTTGTCTGCATGTGAGGGGTTGTAAAAAAGTCACAATTAACTTCGGGCTGGAGATGAACCAATATTTCTCTGTAACTCTTTTATGTAACAAGAATGTTCATGATAGAAGTTGAAAAGAGGTTTGCTTCTCCAAGTGATTAAGAGCAGACAATGTGAGGCGAAGTTTGTTCTTGAACCCCATGACCTTCTGTTTGGGCGTCCATCTGTCTACCATAGAAATTGCTGGGCCACCCCACAGTTATGATCTGCATTAAAAATATAATTGTGCTGGAGATGAGATTTCGAAAGTTTAAATGCTGAGACGCCCTGCTGCAAGAACATCCTGTTTTTCCAAGATGAAAACAATCCTAGAAACAGGAAGCTGTTTCCAAGATGACTGTGTATTCTTTAAAGTAACTGTGCATCAATTAACCATCTGAGCACAGCTTATAATTTAATATAAATGTGGACTAAGGCCTAATTTTGTTTCACCTCTTTGCATGGTGACGGTGGTATTTATTTTTCATTAGAAATGCTGGGAGGTTGAATTTCATTAGTGCTGAAGTGAACACCCTCATGAGTCACCATGCTAACTGTGTGGTATGGCTGATTTTTTCAGACAAAGCATATCATGTATCATCAGCAAGGTGAATAAGCAGTTCTCAAAATATATATTCCACAGTCATTACATTTCTTTCACTGTAACATTGTTATAAGAGTTTTAATTCTTGACTTAAAATTGTCAAAATTCCGATGAAAAATCAAAACCTGAAAGATTAATCCCGTTTCTCTCTCCGAAGATGCTGCCAGGGTTGTGGAACAGACCCATCATTTTCTGTTTCTATTTCAGCATGTGAGTACATTCTATAGCACTGCAATGTAAGCTGGTAGAAAAAGGAGTGTTACTCTCAGGTTCCTCACATAAGTATTTGCTATCGTCCACCAACTTCCCTCTATCAGGTCTACGATTCTCCCTCTCTGACTAGTTGTTGGTGTGATACAGGTCCCCCAGCCATTACCCTCATCTGCTTTTAAGGTGGGCATTTGAAGATAAAGTGATTTCTTTTACCCAAGAGAGTTGTTAACTTATGGAACTCACTATCACAGGAAATGTTTCAGAAAGGTACCTTAGGCACTTATCAAATAGAAGTAGACAACAACATGACAGAGAATCAAATAGACCATATACAGAAAAGTTGGTGGATTGGAAGTTGATGTGTGGTAAAATGTTACAGTTACGAGGTTTACAAGATTATAATGTATTGAGATTATGTCTTGAATTTAAGGTAAAGTGAATGGAGTCAAGTGATGTGTTCTGAAGTCTGCAAAACAGCAAGTTTGGGTGGTTTGATTGTTAAAGATGAAAGGGGTTTCGGGTTGTTTTACTGGGGATAAGTTGCAAAATGTTCACACTTGGAGACAATGACAGCAGGCTGTATGCTAACAGTAGATATGCAGTGAGTCTCCAAAGTCCCAGAAAAATGTTAAGAGTGCTAGGTTGTAAACAGTTGTGCTTTAAACTGCCTATGTATATTTAAGATTGAGAGTTGAGATCTCAAGGATATCTAATCAGCATAAAAATCAAAAGAACTGTGGATGCTGTAAATCAGGAACAAAAACAGAAGTTGCTGGAAGGTCAGCAGGTCTGGCAGTGTCTGTAAAGAAAAAAATCACAGTTAATGTTTCGGGCCCAATGATCCTTCCTCAGACCTTTCCTGAGGTAGGGTCACCAGACCTGAAACATTAACTCTGATTTTTTTTCTTCACAGGTACTGCCAGACCTGCTGAGCTTCCAGCAACTTCTGTTTTTGTAGCTAATCAGCATGTCCATCTGAATATAAGGTCCCAGTTATTCATGTTATAATTGAGATGAGCTTTGAGAGTTTGAGATAACAAGGTGTAGAGCTGGATGAACACAGCAGGCCAAGCAACATCAGAGGAGCAGGAATGCTGACGTTTCGGATC
>JAHRHZ010000057.1:1290504-1321569 GCA_024137785.1 Ginglymostoma cirratum | reverse complement strand
GATCCGAAACGTCAGCATTCCTGCTCCTCTGATGTTGCTTGGCCTGCTGTGTTCATCCAGCTCTACACCTTGTTATCTCAGATTCTCCAGCATCGGCAGTTCCAACTATCTCAGCTTTGAGAGGTGACTGGTTTCTTAGATACTTTGGAAACTCCCGGGATCTGGGAGATGGATAGCAGCTATAGGCAACAAGATGCTTTGGTACACCAAATAAAAACAAAGATGGAGAAAACAACCTATGAGGTCAAACTAGAAAGTATCACAAAATTAGATTGTAAGAGCTTCTTTAACCATATAAAAAGGAAGAGAAAGGCAACAGTGTGCATATGTCCCTGAGAGAATGAGACTGGGAAAATAATAATGATGAGTTAAGAAATGGTAGATGAGTTGAGCAAACACTTTGCACCAGCATTCAAGATAGGGGACACTGATAGCATTACAGAAGTACTAAATTATCAAGAGGCTTAAGGTGTGGAGAAAATAAGCGTAATAACAACTAGGCAAATAACTGGGCTAAAGACTGATAAGTATTCTGGCATTGATGAGTTGCAACAGCATAGAGGGATTTAGGAGTCCTCGTGTGTACCTCACAAAAGATTAACACACAAGCCCATCAGAGAATGGGGAAGGCAAATGGAAACATTGGCTTATGTTTCAAAACGAAATATAAAGGAGTATTAAAATAGTGAGACCGTGAAAACTATATACGGCACTGATCAGACCACAGCTGAAATACTGTGTACAGTTTTGCTTTTCTTATTTAAAGAAAGATACATCAGCATGGTGGCTCAGTGGTTAGCACTGCAGCCTCATAGCACCAGGGACCTGGGTTCAATTCCAGCCTCAGGTGACTGTCTGTGTGGAGTTTGCACATTCTCCCCTTGTCTGCATGGGTTTCCTCCCACAGTCCAAAGATGTGCAGGCTAGGTGGATTGGCCATGCTAAATTGCCCATAGTGTTCAGGGGTGTGTGGGTTATAGGGGGATGGGTCTGGGTGGGATGCTGCAAGGGTCGGTGTGGACTTGTTGGGCCAAAGGGCCTGTTTCCACACTGTAGGGATTCTAATTGGAGGCAATCCAGACATGGTTGATTCAGGTATGGAGGGATTGTCTTATGAGGCAAGCTTGAATAGTTTGGGCTTGTACTCATTGGAGTTTAGGAGAATGAGAGTAGGTCGTTGAAATATATCAAACTCTTCAGGGGATTGACAGGGTAGATGCAAAGACATTGTTTCTACTTATGGGAGAGTCTAGAACATAATCTCAGAAAAAGGACTTTAAAATGAGATTAGGAGGATTTTTTTTCCTCTGAGAGTGGCAAATATGTGGAATTCTGTACCTCACAGGTGTATCAAAGCTGGAACATTGAGAATCTTCAAGGCTGAAAGAGTTTTTTTTATTAGAAAGGGACTCAAGGGCAAAGGCAGAAGAGCAGACTTTAGCATTGTCAAATCAGCCATGACCTCATTGAATGGCAGAGCAGACTCAATGGGCTGAATGGTCTGCTTCTGCTCCTGTATCACATGTCCTGTGATCTTCTGATTTCTATTATGAATCAACATTGCACTTATATGGTTTGAAATTGGTAAGTCTGTTAGCATTTCATCATCAACATGATCATACTTGTGAGTACGATGTAATGTTATTGCTATCTTCTAAACTACAGCTGTCTCACATAAGCAGTGATATCAGTCTACACAGTTGTCGATCAATATAGTTCTTACTTGGCTGAGAGAATGGAGGTAGTACTGATTACAACTCAAGGGATAGCCACAGCCATACTGTGGAGGTAACAAAGGCCTCACCCAATAGGTGGAGAGCTATTGAGAGACCTGCATCTTCTTTCTCAGGGGCACACTCCCCTGGCATCCCAAGGATCGAGAAACGTTGAAGTGGAAGTCCTGCCCATTGAGAGATGCTGGCCAATCAGAGGCTGGCAGCTCTCAGAGTTCATCAGTGCCGAGAAGCTATAGTGGCACTATATGGGCAAGGCCTAGAATCAGCATTGGAAAGGAGGTCAACAGGTGGGCGATGGCAGGAAGAAGACCCCAGGAAAGGGTCAAGGACACTGAGAATAAGGGTGTTGGCAGCAAGGTCAGGGTGGTGGCTCTCTGTAGGGATCCACCTACTTTCCAATGCCAGGCATTGTGTGTCTGACAATGAAGAACCCAGCTCCCTCACCAGAAGATTGCAAGCAAACTGCCAGTTCTTTCTATTCAGGCTCCATGTGTGGTGCAGGCCTGCCCACTTTTGGATTAGCACTAAGATGAGGCCCTTAGGTGAACCTTGTTGTCTGGGCAGATGGTGCCTGTGGCATTAGCTGGCATCACAAGGCATGCTCTGCTATTTAAGGTACAAAGGACAATTCTTGGGAGCAGGTAACCAGTGTTTGTTATCGGTCAGTTCAGGTTATTAACTGCTGAGTCCGTGCAGTTAACAGAAGTGTGGCCAGCCTGTTGTCTCACAAGAAACAATCATATAATCCAGATGAAATGTCACTTGCTATTAAGGTCCACATAATAACACTTTTACTTTTATCAAGAACGAGGCTTCCTTCTGCCAAAGATTTTGTGTGGACATCCTTCCTTACTTGGTATCAGGAACTCAGACTAATGCCAATACAAAAGGATTGATGACACTTCAGATAGTTCTGGTGCACACGGCCTTAATATATCCCATGCTTCCAGCAGTATATACCAGTTTGTGGTATATAACAAGCATTAGCTCGTCACCTAAGGGCATCAGGTGGAGGAATGGGAATTGTCATAAAATCTGTGCACAAAACATCTGACTGAATTATGGCAGAAGCCGAAAAGTGGTAAGGCACTCACGTAGCACTCTCAAACTTGATTGCTTCCTGCCACCAAACTTGCCTAAAGGGAGGGCATTAAATGCTAGCATGATTGAGGCTTCTTATTTTTAAAATAATTCATTGATGGAACCAAATGCATTCGTCTTGTTCTGTTTGTTTCCGATGCCTTCCTGTCTCAATAGCTTAATTACAGAAAATACTACATGGAAAACATAAAATGAGTTGGGGGAGAAAAAACGAGCATTTAGAAAATCTCAAAAACTGCGGGAAGGACCCTGAGTTTAATCATACCAAATATGATTTTCCTCACTACACTAAGTGCCTTTAAATGCCTTGGACTTGAACGCTGAAACTTCTTTGTCATAACTCTCTCGACCTCCCCACACAAGGGTGGCATGGTGGCTCAGTGGTCAGCACTGCTGCCTCACAGTGCTAGGGGCTTGAGTTCTATTCCACCCTCCCATGACTGTTTGTGTGGAGATTGCACATTGTCCCTGTGTCTACATGGGTTTGCTCCGGTTTCCTTCCATAGTCCAAAGATATGCAGGTTAGGTGGTTTGGCCAGGCCAATTTGTGCCATAGTGTCCAGGGACGTGCAGGCTAGGTGGATTGGCCACGGAAGATGCAGGTCTGGGCCGGATGTTCTTCAGAGGGTCAGTGAGGGCCCAATGGGCCAAATGGCCTGCTTCCCCACTGTAGAGATTCTGTGATAACTTTTTCCTTTTTAAAGGACTCTCCCAAAAACTGCCTGTCTGGCCAAACATTTGGCCACTTGTCTTAATATTTCCTCCTGCAGCTAGGTATCAAATTTTGATTTGCAGCGCTCCTGTGAAGCACCTCATTATGTTTACAATGTTAATAATACCATATAAATGAAAGTTGCAATATTGGTGATACTTAGGTTAATGTGATCATACAAAAATCCTTTTTGTGCTATCTTTGGGAAAATGCTCACCTTTTTAAAATAATAACTTCTCTGCAAGACTGCGCCAAGGAATCATATAGCACAGTTATCCAATTCCTAAAAGAGAAAGTGGAAGATGAGGCCTGAAATTCTCCCAGCCCCTCAATAACACAGGCAATGGCGGATCAGATGGGAAAATGTGGCAGGATTTGGAAAATGACATTCTTGGAGTTGAGAAAACATAGTCTGGTTTTACACTCAGAATTCGAACAGTGAAATGAAAACCTTGCTAGTGAGTAGCAAGGGGCCTATTTGCAGGCATTTACATCTCATCAGGACTGAACCTGGCCTCCTTCATAGGCAGTTTGTTCCACATGGCAGAGAGATACAGGTGGCGACAATTCCCAGAAGATTTGGGGATGAGTAGCTGGAAGATCCAGCTCACCTCTTGCTCCTCTGAGCCTCCATCTTGCCAACACTCCCCAGAATTTCAGGGTGCATTCCACATTACTGGATGGGAAACACATGTACCTGGTGGCTAGGATCTACATCAACCTCTGACTGGTGTGACACAGCCTCCTAATTGTGGACTTTCCAGCCATTAAGGCCTTCATGATGCAGTAAATGTACAGGAGAGCTACAGTCATCCATTTTCCATGGCATGCTGTGCAGATGAGAGAGGGCCTCTGTTTAGAGGGGCATTCAGATTGCCATGTCATGTTTGCAGAGGCCAATGAGGATTTTAAGTTGTCTTCTCCGCATCATGTTCCCACGCAGATCATGCCTGGGGGTTACAGTAGAGAGAGAGAGAGCATTCAACAATTCTTGGATTCTTTACTCCAGACAACTGAATGGCACACTGAGTCTGTGTGATAGTTGATGAGGATCTGCGAGAGCTGCAGCATTGTGCCAAGTAAGAACATGAGGACATTCTTCAGAAGGAACAGCACTTCCAGCATTCAGCTGGCCAAAGCACTAAAGGCAGAACTTCTTTGTGAACCTCATTCAATGGAACTGAATTGCATGAAGTCATCTCAAAGTGTCTTTAAGACTTAAAAGTGTTTTGATGCTGCTGGGGCCATTATTGCGCTGTGTAATTGCAGCTCCAAGTGCAGCTTCATGGTTTGATTCTTTAGTACTTTTCCTGTAGGTGAAGAAAAATTAAGGTTAAAAACTGGTGAAAGTTCTCACGAGCATTTGGTGCTCCCTCTTTCAATCCTAAGTGTGCGTAGTATGGAAAGGCTAGTTATCTTTCAGACAGGCTTAGAACACTCTGTCGCACTAAGGATGGTTCTTCTCTCTTCCTTTATTCTTGTAGCTGTAGCCACAATGATAGTTGCTTACAAAACTGATGTTGAAAAGTGAAGATATATTTCCAAATGTTAGAATGCAATGTCATCTATGTGCACTCAGAGTGTGTCATCTTTCTCCTCCCCCTCCTACTGCATCTAGGTGCAGTCATAGCTGAGGTGAAGTGAGCCTGCCCTACAGTTGAGCCTGTTTGCATTGGTGTATTGTGTGGGCAATCCTGAGGATCAATTGTGACTACAGCACCCTGACACCTTTAGTGGGTCCTGCCCAGATACAGGTTCACCTTCCTCAGCTTCAACCCTCCCATGCAGTCAGGACTGCAGGCAGGATGGGAGCGGAGGAACCGTCTCGAGTGTTATGAGAGGGGCTTGTCTGCAGTCCCTCCTTCAGCTGGATGCCAAGTGGTGCCACCCTGTCTCTCTCTGAGGAAGAGGTGCCTGGAGTGAGGTCACCACAACTGAGTGAAACAATAGTTCGGGTGGTAGACCATGAGCCTTGTTGGGAGGGTGGGTGCAGTTGCAGAGATGGAGTGAGTGTGAAGCAGCAGAGGGAAGATGGTGTCACTTAACCTGGAAGAATGCAAATGATCATCAACCTTTTTCCTGCACAGCTGCTTGTTCCTCCAGACCACAGACACCACACTGGCCCATGTGCCAATTTCAGACTTGATTGGCGGGGTCTGGTGCCATGGTCTCCTCTGCTAGTCACCATCCCATTCACCAGGACATCCAGGTCAGCAAACCAGGATGCCAACTTGCTGGTGTCAGCCACGTCCAGGGCAATTCTTCCCACGATCCAACTGTGAATGACAGTTCCTCATTTGCAGCAATTGACCTAAAGTACAGCTGAGGGTTAAATAAGGCACCAGCGTGGTACTCCCACTGCTGGCACACGCAAGTGCGGCACCATAAAGGTGGCTTCCTACATAAAGAGATGCACAGTGTAAAATTGCACGAGATAACTCACTAGAGCTCATGAAGAGAAACATTTCATGAAACTCCCCAAAGTTGACGTTGAATTGATTTTCGGTAAAATTCAGCCCAATGAAATTTCAACTGATTTGAGTTGACTTCTGGTTAACTTGACAAAATGGGAAATGGTGTCCAATTCAGTTCACTTCAGAAAGACTCAATGTAAGGAAAGTGATTTGGAAAGTTTGCATATGCTATGTGGTATATTTCTGCCTATTGTGGTTGTCAGAGTATTGTAACAATACTACGATCTGGTTTCTTGGCAGTGTTTACTGTGCTGTGTGTCACAACACTTACAATCCCAGTGAGACTTGTTCTGAGAGCTATGAAGATTTAAATGCTCTTCTGTAGTTAAACTATCAGTTTCTATTAGTTTTGACTTTTAACAATGTTGGTGACCAAGGCGGGTATAGAGTGTCTACATTTATGCATTTTGAACATGAGGGGCAACAGATATCTCAAAATAAGCAGTCGTCTATTCTTAAATAATTCTAGGATAGTTTACTTAGTTGGAACTGCAGAAACCTGAGTTTTGCATTGGGACCTTGCAAAGTCCCAAACGAGTGGATTCTATGGGAATGCCTGGGAAATTAAAGATTCTGATGGAAAATTCCCCTGCATCTGGAATCCTTCGAAAAAGCAGAAAATTCAGATGGCTCCACTTCAGTTCAATTAATGGTTACTAAGGAGACATTAGACATTTAAAAACCTGGACAAACCCCAGGATAAATATTTAGCTGACCCTCCCAATTCCCAGCTCCCACCCCCAGCTAAACCTCTGCCAACCCCTTACACGCACAGAACCCTAATAACAACCTGTTCCCCCTCACACCCCACCACTGCCTGGTCTCCCCCCCTCTTCCTGCCAGATACAATTTCACCCACCTTTATCCTCACTGGGTTCAATGCACCTATCCCATCCTGGACTTGACACCCCCCTATACCCTGACAAACTTAATAACCCCTCCCTTTCCTCATCAACCCCAACAAATACTCTCACCCATCACAAGTGCCTCCCCGCCTTGCTGATCCTGACACCCACCTCCCTCCTTCACCCAATGGAGCTGACATTTGCCACTCATGCACCCCACCCCATTAGCCTGAGATCACCCCAAGTGACAATCCCCTGACAACAACCTCTCTACTGACTGACACGACTCTGCTCCTTCCTGACAAACTCCCCCCCATCCCTATTGTCATACCCCGACTACCCGTCCCTCACAACCAGACTTCTCCCGCCCCCACCAACCTTGCTACTGCACCCAACACTGCCCACCCCACCTGCCAGACATGACATAATGCCAACCCGCAGTGGATCAGTGGTAGCACTGCTGCCTCGCAGTGCCAGGGACATCAGTTCAATTTCAACCTTGGGCAACTGTCTGTGTAGGTTTCCTCTGGGTGCTCCAGTTTCCTCCCACAACCCAAAGATGTGCAGGTTATGTGCATTGGCCATGCTAAATTGCCCCATAGTGTCCATGGATGTGCAGGCCAGTTGGATTAGTCATGGGGAGTTCAGGGTTACAGGGATAGGGTAGGGGTGGGGATGATTCTGGGTTGGATGTTCTTTTGAGGGTCGGTATGGGCTGAATGGTCTGCTTCCACACTGCAAGGATTCAATGAGCCCACTTCACCAGCTCGAAGCACTCCATCCCTTAGCTGGCATCATACCCACCTGACACCCTGGCACTGTATTTATCTGGCATCAGCAAACGACTAGCCTCACCATATCATCAGAAATGCTTTCAGGCCAACTGCCACACCACACCAAATCACTCTGAAGCTCAGAGCGCACAGAAATTTTATGCTTCTGTCAAGTGGCTTTTGCACACAGGGTCACACACAGACATCTCATGCGTCTACATAGGGAGCATCCATGGTTCTAAGTTTACTTCCTTGGCATTCAATCATTTGACACTTACTTGGAGGATAAAAGCCTGTGTGGTTTGCATGCTTTTAAACGCACAGTAAGAAGCCGAAACTTGTCATGATTTGATGCAATGATCAGCCGAGGGGGTGAACACGAGACTGTACAGCACTGTGCTACACCAATGTCTCAGCATGTGCCGGCAGCTTACCTGGCAAACACACTGCGCGTGCTTCAATGAAATGGCCCTGTCTGAATGTCAGAGGGAACCTTGTCTCTTGTGGGATCGAGGGCTGCAATGGTCAGGCAGGGGGTACCTCCACATTCAGTCTTGTCCGATTCCAGTCCGGAGGGTTTGCCGCAGTTCATCCTACAGGTCAGTGCAAGGTGCCATGGAAATGTCAGTCCAGGAGACCAGAGGGGGGCAATTTTGCCTGCAGTGAGAGAAAGGAAGGGATTGCATATGGTTACAGTGGATGGGAGCACAGTTCATAGTGATGCATCAGCTGGATATTTGATTAAGTCCTCCCAGTGAATGAGTGGGAAGCGCAGGGGGTGGGGAGGACTAGTAGTTTGAGAGGATGAGAGCTGATGTGTGGACGTGATGCATGCAGTAGTGAGAGTTATAGTGCGTAAACCTTGTTGAGAGGCGCGTGCAGTGGCAGAGTACGATTCCAGCAGATGCAGCCCTGTGCATGTCAAGCAAAAGAGAGAGGATTGTGGCACTTAACCATGTGGACAGCAAGAGCTGTACTGCTGGGTGTGGTGTATATCCCAGGTCAATGCAGGCTGGCCGAGACTGGGTGGAGTAGTCTTCTTCACTGGTCAGCAGGAAGAACCATTCTCCTGTCTGCCACCATATGCACCACTACTTCTAGCTCTCTGTCAGTAAAGTAGGGCCTCAACGTCCCTTTCTGGGCCATGTCCTTGGTAACAACAGTCAGTGCCAGAATGGGAAGGCTAGCTCCTGGCTGCAGTATCTGAGGTGGTGCGCAGCCAGGACTTAAACCTGGCATGAGTGGCATGCAACGTTGCCAAGTCCCAACAGTGGCGAGCATTTCTGCTTCTCCTGCTACCTGATTCCACAAGACAAGTGGCAACCAAGCCAGTTTCATAATTAATACAGATGAAGAGCAGACAATAATGGGAGAAAAGCTAATATGAGCCATAGTGGACTGTCTACCAGGAATCTCATCCAAAAAAGTACTCTGTCAAAAATTGGGATAATTCGGCCTATTGAGTTATTCCTTGGCAATGTTACGGTTCAGATGAAACACTGACAGAACTGTCTTCCCCCAGGGAGCAGAGGCACTGGAACTGGAAGTAGCATTCCATTAAGGCCAGGCTGCTGTTGAGTTTTTATTTTTTCATTCAATCTTGGGATGTCAGTGTCACTGGCAAGGGCAGCATTTGCTGCCCATCACTACCTTCCTTTGAGAAGGTGATATTGAACTTTGCGAACCGCTGTAATCCATTTGGTGTAGATGTACCCATAGTGCTGTTATGGAGGGAGTTCCTGGATTTTGACACATCAACAGTGAAGGAATGGTGCTATTATTCCAAGTCAAGGTTATGTGTGACCGAGTTGGCAACTTGTGAATGCTGGTGTGTCTCCTGACCTTGTCCTCGTAGCTCCTACAGGTTGAAAGTTTGGAAGATGCTGTTAGAATAGCCTTTGGGAATTACTATAGAGCTACTGGCTAGTCCACAATGTTGCCACTATGTTTGAGTAGTGGAGGGAATAAATATTTATGATCGTGGATGGGGTACTGATCAAACACGAGCAGCACTCATCCAAACAAGTCAAGAATTTTCTATCATACTCCTGACTTGTGCCTCAGAGGTGGTGGACATGTTTTGCTTACTACTTTGACACAGAATCACAAAGTTTCTGATCCAGTCCAGCAGTCACATTATGTATATGGTTGGTTCAGTTCCGTTTCTGGTCAATAGTAACCCCTTAGGATGTTGAAGGTGGAGGATTCAGCAATAGTAATTTGGTTGAACATCAAAGGGAGATGGTTGGATTCTCTCTTGTTTGAAGTGGCCCCCACATGGCGCATAAATGTTATTTGCCATATCGGCCTAAGCCTGAACGTTGTCCAGCTCTTCCTGCATGTATGTTTCATTATCTCAGGAATTATCCCTTTTGTTTTCTTTAATGTTGGTGCTTCCATCAGCAGTGCTATGTCATCAGCATGGATAGCCTTTCAGGAATTGTTGCAGGAAATGCTATCCATACATCATGAAGAAAGTAGACCATTATTGAACATTTGTGTTTGATTTACCTAGTCATTGACAAGTATAGAACTTAGAGTTTTTAGGGTAAGAGTTTTGTAACTTTGGATGCTTGTTGAAAGCTTCAGTTGTAGAACTCCACGTCAGAGTTTGATGTCTAGTGATGAAGGCAGTTGCAGACTTCACTCAGTAATGCAACCCTGCCTCAATGATGTTGCACAGAAACATTGAAAATTGGAGCAGATGTTGGCCATTCAGCCCTTCGAGTCTGCTCTGCCATTCAGTATGATCATAGCTGATCATCCAACTCCGTACCTTGTACCAACTTTCTCCCCATATCCTTTGATTCCTTTAGTCTTAAGAACTATATCTAACTCTTTCTTGGAAACATTCAACGCTCTGGCCACAACCACTTTCTATGACAGAGAATTCTGCAGACTCACGACTCTTTGGGCGAAGAAATTTCTTCTCATCTCAGTCTGAAATGGCCTACCCTGTATCCTTAGACTGTGATCCCTGGTTTTAGACAACCAGTTGTGGGACTGGATGAACACAGCAGGCCAAGCAGCATCATCGGAGCAGGAAAGCTTGACGTTTCGGGCCTAGACCCTTCATCAGAAAAAGGCTGAAACGTAGATTCCACGTAGAAGTTAGAAAGTATCAATGTTCTCACACCATTCTTTTACAGAGTTGCATTCAAGACAGAAACTATTACCTGGATAACAAGCATGGGGCTGGATGAACACAGCAGGTCAAGCAGCATCATAGGAGCAGGAAAACTTGACGTTTCAGGCCTAAACCCTTCATCAGAAATGGAGGAGGGGAAGAGGGTTCTGAAATAAATAGGGAGAGAGGGGGAGGCGGAAGAGGATGGATAGAGGAGAGGATAGGTGGAGAGGAGGCAGACAAGTCGAAGAGGCGGGGATGGAGCCAGTAAAGGTGAGTGTAGGTCGGGGGGTAGGGAGGAGATAGGTCAGTCCAGGGAAGACGGACAGGTCAAAGGGGCAGGATGAGGTTAGTAGAAAGGAGATGGGGGTGCGGCTTGAGGTGGGAGGAGGGGATAGGTGAGAGGAAAAACAGGTTAGGGAGGTGGAGATGAGCTGGGCTGGTTTTGGGATGCGGCTGGGGGAGGGGAGATTTTGAAGCTTGTGAAATCCACATTGATACCATTGGGCTGCAGGGTTCCCAGGCTGAATATGATTTGCTGTTCCTGCAGCCTTCGGGTGGCATCACTGTGGCATTGCAGGAGGCCCAGGATGGACATGTCGTCTGAGGAATGGGAGGGGGAGTTGAAATGGTTCGCGACTGTGAGGTGCAGTTGTTTGTTGCGAACTGAGCGCAGGTGTTCTGCAAAGCGGTCCCCAACCCTCAACAACTTCTCTTTCAATTCCTCCCACTTCCTACAGACAAAGGGGGTGGCCATGGGTACCCGCATGGGCCCAAACTATGCCTGCCTCTTTGTAGGTTACGTGGAACAATCCCTCTTCCGTACCTACACTGGCCCTAAACCCCACCTCTTCCTCCGTTACATTGATGACTGCATCGGCGCCGCCTCGTGCTCCCACGAGGAGCTCAAACAGTTCATCCACTTCACCAACACCTTCCACCCCAACCTGAAGTTCACCTGGACCATCTCCAACACTTCTCTCTCCTTCCTGGACCTCTCTGTCTCCATCTCGGGTAACACCTAGAAACCGATGTCCGTTTCAAGCCCACCGACTCCCACAGCTACCTGGAATACACCTCCTCCCACCCACCTTCCTGCAAAAATGCCATCCCCTATTCCCAATTCCTTCGCCTCTGCCGCATCTGCTCTCAGGATGAGACATTCCACTCCCGTACATCTCAGATGTCCTCATTCTTCAAGACAATATTCTTCATCTGCCACGCATTTGCCCACTCACTCGACTTGCCCAACTTGTTAATGATCAGGATCTGGTCAGAACGATTATCTTCTCTGAAGCTCATCTCTAGGTTGGGGTGGGTTGCTTTTAAAACTTGTTTCATCATATTCTGCATGAACCATTTGACCATCTTGTAGACCCTGGACAGAAGGGTGATGGGGATGGTATTTGGGTCATGGGCTGGTTTTGCCAGCTCAGCAGAGCAGTAATTTTGGAGTGACGCAGGACTTCCAAGACTATTGAAGGAGTACTGAGGATGTTGAAGTTGCATTTGACAAACCATGTCCACTCATTGGTACGGTAGAATTGCTCTGGTGGAATTCTGGCAAATGCCATCAATTCTGTGGCCTTCCCAGACATGGTGGATGTAAGTGCTTTGTCTAGCTCTTCTGTGCTGAAGCGAACCAAAAAGGTAATGTGTGCAGATACATTTTGAAGTGAAAACAAGAAGCAATTTCTTTCGTTCTGTGTTTCAGTGGTAGCTCATCTCTTTGAATTGGTTTGAAGATATTGTGGAATGGCAATTACTGATCTTTGGTGCCTTATGTTGGGAAAGTGAAGCTGCACCAAGCTGCTGAAACAAGACCCAGGGTCTCAGTGATCTCCTCCCCCTCTATCCACCGTTTTCAATGGAAACCATAATTGCTGCCAGTGAGGAACATTAAACTCGGCCAGCCATGTCTTGTTTTCTGTAATCTCTACAGTTTATATTTATTTCTAGACTTCCAGAGGATACTCCTAGCTTTTCCCACTTTCAGCATTAATAACAGCCCATTTCCCACTCTGCTTTCAATCCTTTCCTTGTTTTTCACACTCAAGGCTGATTTGCCAACGTCAGCAATCCTGACTAATTGTTGCTGCTTTTCTAGGCTGTTGCGTTAAAGATAAAATCAGACAGTAACTCAGAAGTTAATCACAAATCCAAGTCAAGGAGCTGAATATTCCATCCTTCCCTGTAAGTTTCCTCTCCCCATTCATCTTAGAATATAAATTCTACCTCATTACATAAAGTAATGGGCAACAATGACACTTCTTTCTTTTCCCAAAAGGCAAAGCAATGTGTTTCAACTGAAATAACATTTTATTTCAATCAGCATAAAATAGAACCTTACATTGACTGATTGCCATGCACAACTCTATTCTTTGATGTTTCCTGTTTCAGAATAATTTACGACCTAATTATGACCATAGAATTTTCCTTATCTTGGCAATGTGCATTGTGCACACATTTTGCAAAGGCATTTGAACTATTTCTAGGCTGCTTTTACTAAGTGAAAATTAACTCAGGAAGCCTTTCAGTTGACTAAGGCAGGAGTTATAGTATCTAGCAAATCATTCCTCTTTTTAGTCTGAGGCACAATACCAAGAAACCCATGAATCAGGCACATTTGCGAGCATTTTTGAAATGACAATTTGCCTTGCATGATTGCTTAGCAGTAAACGTAATGGTGTTTGCTGCTGACCTTGAAGAACTGCGTAAAATATCTAGGATTCTCTGTTGCTTAGACGTCCCCCTTCCTGACACCAATTCAAATCTGTGCTGAATCAAAGGATCTCCAAGGGTGGAACAATGATAATGTCATTAAGCAGTGTAAGCAGCTGATTGAATTGAAGCATTCTCATGATGATGATCCAGGAAATAAAATGCTCTGAACTTTTCACTTTTATAGTTACTTAATTCATAAAGAATTTGAGAGCATTGGTGAAAAACGAGACATTCAATTGAAGCTTTTTGTGTTATGCTCATCAGAACAGAATCGCAAGAATAACTAATTTGAAAGAAACAGCTATTTATATGGGATGTAAAGGGGATGGTCATTGGTTGGCATGTGAATCCTGTTTTGTAGAGGTTTGCATGGAGAGGCCTCGAGGGAAGAGTTAACTGTGACGCTTTTGTTTCAAGTCAAACCTGGGAAAATTCACTTTGATAGGGCAAGGCACCTTTTAGTTTGATGGCAGAATTCTGATTGTGGAAAATATCTCTCACATCACTACTGCGGAATAGTAGTGTGACATGGCTAGCTTCGTGCCCTTCCAGGATAAGGTGAGGTAAACTTGTCACTTTTCAAGACTGAAATTGGAAGCCATTTGCCTTTCACGAGTTTGTGTGATTCACATTTAACAATGGTCTGACTGGGGCCAGCCGTTAATTCCGCAGGGTATATTGTGATGCACCCTATTTGGGTAAATGGCTTGCTCCGCCCAAAACATTTGACTCAGCAAATCACGAAGTTCTGTGGATTGTGATTTGTAGACCCAAAAAATGTCAGCACAGTCCTGCAATTGCTTTAGGATGATAATGATTCCAACTGCCTTGAGTGGGAAATCTGAAACAGATGCCTTGGAAATGCAGACCACTGTGAAAAATGTTGTGTGATACCCCTCAAACAATTTATAATCTGACTAACGGTGGCTAAATGTTGTCTGGATCGAAAACTGTTTAATCTAAATTGCCTTTGTTTCAAAATTGAACTGACCCACCTGAATTTATATGATAAAAAAAATTGTAGATGACTGCAATGTCATTTCCCACTCTGCATCAGATTTGCAAGCCACTCTTGATCTCTCCAAGTCTGCACACAACAATCTCGGCCTGTCCTTAAATATTGCCAAAACAAAACTCATATTTTAACTCACACCTTGTCAGCCAAGCATTTCACTGCCCTCTTACGTAGAAGGTGACACTCTGGGATATGTTGAACATGACCAGTAACATGACCAGGATGCTATCATCTAACTAAAAGGGTGGTATGGAAACAGGAAATATTGTTGAGCTGGTTCACTTGGTTCATTACTTCGTTTCCCAATCCCTTGTATACGGATTACACGTTTCCCTTGTGGGACAGTGTAGACCGGAGGCCATAATCTCAGAGTAAGGGGCCACCCATTTAAGACAGAGATGAGGAAGATTGTTTCTTTCTGCCAGAGTGTAGGCAATCTGTGGGACATATAAGTATTTTCAAAGCTATGAGAGACAGATTTTTAATCAGGAAGGGAATCGAAGGTTACAGAGATAAGGCAGGAATGTAAAGTTGAGTTTATCAGATCAACCATGTTTTTTTTAACAATTTTTTTCATTCGCTTGCTGGCTATCCAGCATTGCTTGTCCATCCCTAATTGCCCTTGAGAAGGTGGTAGTAAGCTGCCTTCTTGAACCATTGCAGACCCTCTGCTGTAGGTTGATCCATAATGTCCTTAGAGAGGGAATTCCAGGATTTTGACACAGCGACAGTGAAGGAGCAGCAATACATTGACAAGCCAGGATGGTGAGTGGCTTGGAGGGGATCTTGAAGGTAGTAGTGTTCCCATGTAGCTGCTGCCCTTGTCCTTCTGGGTGGAAGTGGTCTTGGGTTTCAGATATGCTGTCTAAGGATCTTTAGTGAATTTCTGAAGTGCATCTTGTAGAAAGTACACATTGCTGCTACTGAATGTTGGTATTGGAGGGCGTGGATTTTTATAGATGCGGTGCTAATCAAGCGGGCTGCTTTGTCCTGGATGGTGTGAAGCTTCTTGAGTGTCGTTGGAGCTGCACAACCATCTTCCCATGTGCCAGGCATGACTCCAACCAGCAGAGATTTTGCCCCCGATACCTATTGATTCCAGTTTTGCTCAGGCTCCTCAATGCCACACTCGGTCAAATGCGGCCTTGATATCAAGGGCTGTCACTCTCACCTCACCTCTGGAATTCAGCTCTTTTGTCCATTTTTGAACTAAGGCTGGGATGAGGTCAGGAGCTGAGTGGCCCTGGTGGAACCCAAACTGGGTGTCACTGAACAAGTTATTTCTGAGCAGGTGCTGCTTGATAGCACTGTCAATGACACCTTCCATCACTTTACTGATGATCAAGAGTAGATTGATGGGGCGGTAATTAGCCAGGTTGGATTTGTCCTGCTTTTTGTGTACAGGACGTACCTGGGCAATTTTCTACATTGTCGGGTAGATACCAGTATTGTAACTGTACTGGAACAGCTTGGCTAGGGGAGCGGCAAGTTCTGGAGCACACGTCTTCAGTATTATTGCCAGAATGGTGTCAGGGCCCATAGCCTTTGCAGTATCCAGTGCCTCCAACGTTTCTTGATATCACATGAAGTGAATCAAATTGGCTGAAGTCTGGTATCTGAAATGCTGGGGTCCACTAGAGGAGGCTGAGATGGATCATCCACTCTGCACTTCTGGCTGAAGATTGCTGCAAAAACTTCAGCCTTATGTTGTGCACTGATGTGCTGGGCTCTTCCATCATTGAGAATGGGGATATTTGTGGAGCCTCCTGCTCAGTGAGTTGTCAATTGTCCACTGCTATTCACAAGTAGATGTGGAAAGACTGCAGAGCTTAGATAGGAAGGTAATGGCCAAGCAGTATAATTACCCAACTATTAATCCAGAGATCCAGGTAATGTTCTGGTGGAACCTGGGTTCGAATCCCAACATGGCAGATGGTGGAATTTGAATTGAATTTTTAAGGAAAAAACTGGGAATTAAAGTGTTCGTGATGACCATAAAGTCATAGCTGATTATCAGGAAAAATCCATCTAGTTCACTAATGTCCTTTACGATGGCGAAATTGCTGTCCTAACCTGAACTAGCATATATGTTCCACACAGCAATGTGGTTGACTTGCGCTGACCTAATCACCCACCCAAGTTTTGTGAATGAATAAATAAAAATAAAATCTGATCCGTTGATTATTGAATCACTTAGCTCTGCCTGTCACTTATTGCTTGTGCTGTTTGGTATGCAAGTAGTCCTGTCTCATAGCTTCACCAAGTTGACGCATCATTGACAGCAGTATACTTGCTGCTGCTCCCAGCATGCCCTCCTGCATTTTCCATTGAACCAGAATTGATCCCCTGGCTTGATGGTAATGGTTGAGTGGGGGATATGCGGGGCCATGAGGTTACAAATTATGCTGGAGTACAATTCTACTGCTGCTGGTGGTCCACAGCACCTCATAGATGCCCAGTCTTGAGTTGCTAAATATCTTCGAAGTCTGGTATGTTGGTGGCGCCACAAAACACAATGGAAGATATTCTCAATGTGAAGGCAGGACTTAGCCTCCACAATAACTGTGCAGTTGTCACTCTTACTGATACTGACATGGACAGATGCATCTGCAGCAGGCAGATTGGCAAGGATGAGATCAAGTATGTTTTTCCCTCTTGTTGGTTCCCTCACCACCTGCCGCAGACCCAGTCTAGCAGCTATGTCACTCTTGGTGGTGGACACTGAAATCCACCCCCCCTCCAGAATACATTTTGTGCCCTTACCGCCCTCAATGCTTCCTCCCACGTGTTGTTCAACATTGAGGAGTACCGATTCATTGGTACGTGGTAATCAGCAGCAGGTTTCTTTGCCCATGTTTAACCTGAAGCCATGAGACTTCATAGGGTCCAGAGTCAATGTTGAGTAATCCAGGGCAACTCCCTCCCAACTGTATCCTACTGTGCCACCACCTCTGCTGGGTCTGTCCTACCGGTGAGACAGGACATATCCGGGAATAGTGATGGTGGTGTCTGGGACATTGTCTGTAAAGTATTATTCTGTGAGTGTGACTATGTCAGGCTGTTATTGACTTCTCTGTAAGACAGTTTCCCAATTTTGGCACTAGCCCCCAGATGTTAGTGAGGAGGACTTTGCATGGTCGACAGGCCTGTTTCTGCTGTTGTCTGTTCCAGTGTCTAGATCAATGCCAAATAATCCATCAGTTTCATTTCCTTGTTGAGGCTTTGTAGTGATTGGTACAACTGAGTGGCTTGCTAGGACATTTCAGAGGGCATCTGAGAGTCAGCCAGGAGTAGAGACAACCCTGGTAATTATAGACCAGTGAGCCTTACTTCGGTTGTGGGTGAAGTGTTGGAAAGGATTATGAGACATAAGATTTATAATCGTCTAGAAAAAAATAATTTGATTAGGGATAGTCAACACGGTTTTGTGAAGGGTAGGTCGTGCCTCACAAACCTTATTGAGTTCTTTGAGAAGGTGACCAAACAGGTGGATGAGGGTAAAGCGGTTGATGTGGTGTATATGGATTTCAGTAAAGCGTTTGAGAAGGTTCCCCATGGTAGGCTATTGCAGAAAATACGGAGGCATGGGATTGAGGGTGATTTAGAGGTTGGGATCAGAAATTGGCTAGCTGTAAGAAGACAGAGGGTGGTGGTTGATGGGAAATTTTCATCCTGGAGTTCAGTTACTAGTGGTGTACTGCAAGGATCTGTTTTGGGGCCACTGCTGTTTGTCATTTTTATAAATGACCTGGATGAGGGCGTAGAAGGATGGGTTAGTAAATTTGCAGATGACCCTAAAGTCGCTGGAGTTGTGGATAGTGCGGAAGGATGTTGTAGGTTACAGAGGGACATAGATAAGCTGCAGAGCTGGGCTGAGAGGTGACAAATGGAGTTTAATGCGGAAAAGTGTGGGGTGATTCACTTTGGAAGGAGTAACAGGAATACAGAGTACAGGGCTAATGGTAAGATTCTTGATAGTGTGGATGAGCAGAGAGATCTCGGTGTCCATGTGCATAGATCCCTGAAAGTTGCCACCCAGGTTGATACGGTTGTTAAGAATGCATACGGTGTGTTAGGTTTTATTGGTAGAGGGATTGAGTTTCAGAGCCGTGAGGTCATGTTGCAGCTGTACAAAACTCTGGTGTGGTCGCACTTGGAGTATAGCGTACAGTTCTGGTCACCGCATTATAGGAAGGATGTGGAAGCATTGGAAAGGGTGCAGAGGAGATTTACCAGGATGTTGCCTGGTATGGAGGGAAGTTCTTATGAGGAAAGGCTGAGGGACCTGAGGCTGTTTTCGTTAGAGAGAAGAAGGTTAAGAGGTGACTTAATAGAGACATACAAGATGATCAGAGGATTAGATAGGGTGGACAGTGAGAGCCTTTTTCCTCGGATGGTGACGGCTAGCACGAGGGGACATAGCTTTAAATTGAGGGGTGATAGATATCGGACAGATGTCAGAGGTAGGTTCTTTACTCAGAGAGTAGTAAGGGCATGGAATGCCCTGCCTGCAACAGTAGTAGACTCGCCAACTTTAAGGGCATTTAAATGGTCATTGGATAAACATATGGATGATAATGGAATAGTGTAGGTTAGATTGGCTTCAGATTGGTTTCACAGGTCGGCGCAACATCGAGGGCCAAAGGGCCTGTACTGCACTGTAATGTTCTATGTTCTATGGACTCACAAGTAGGACAGACCAGGTAAGGACGGCAGATTTTCCTTCCCTGAAGGACATTAGTGAGCCATGAGTTCATTGAATTGGAAAGGATATGGTCTGAATGTGCTTCTTCTGCTTCTGCGTCTTATGGTCTTGTGATGGAAACTTAAGTCTATTCAGTCAGTGGTGATAATACGCAACTCATGGATCAAGTATATCAGCAGTAAAATTGGTGTCAGAAAAACCATCAAATCGTAACTTTGATTCATCTCCAACTTCAGGCACATAGTCAAGAATATTTGCTGCTCTTGCCTTAGGCAACATCACATAGTACTCAGAAACTACCACAGCAGCAGGATGTATAGATCAGGGCTCCTCTCCAATTAACATAAAACACATTCATCTTAAGTCTCTATTTGAATATTCATGTATTTTATTTTCAGATCTAACTAACATATAACTACAATATTTCGGTGGAGACTATTATTATGTCGAAGAAGATCAAGTCCTGGGATCCTGAAAGGGACCTAATATTAGCTATTGTCATCATCCTCAATCTGTCTCAGTATGAGGATGATGTCTATTCAGAATTCTGCTGTAGATCTTCATCTGACCTACAGATCTTTCAGCACATGGAGCAAGATGTCCCGTGGGGTGGTGAGATTTGCTTCCATTGCTTTCCTTTTTCACGACGCCCCTACCTCATAAGGCAAGGATTTAAAGAATAGATGGTAAGTCTTTTGGGAGCACTGAGGAACAAAGGGACCTTGGTGTACAAGCCCATTGATCTCTGATGGTGACAGTGCAGGTAGATAGGGCATTGAAGAAGGCATACAGGATTCTTGCCTTCATTAACCAAAGCACAGAACATAGGAGCAAGGATTACCTGTTCCAATTTTGTAAAACATTGGTTAGGCCGCAGATAGAATACTGCGAGCAGTTTTAGTCACCACACTATCAGAAGGATGTGATTGCACTGGAAAGTGTGCAGAGGAGTTTCACCAAGATGATGCCTGGGATGAAAAGTCTCAATTATGAGGAGACACTGAATAGGCTGGGTCTGTTTTCCTTGGAGCAGCGGAGGCTGAGGGTGGATCTGATCAGATCTGTGGCAATCTGTGGCCTAACCAATGTTTTATAAAACTGGAACAAGACTTCCTTGCTCCTACGTTCTATACCTTGGCTAATGAAGGCAAGAATGCCTTCTTCAATCAATGAAGATAGCCAACTGTACCTCCTCCACTATAACACACAGCACTGCGGCCCCCACCCCTGCCCCCAAGGATTTGTCCTCTGTCCCCTACTGTACTCCCTGCACACCCACGACTATGTTGCCAAATTCCAAATGAATGCCATGTACAAGTTTGCTGATGACACCACCACAGTGGGACAGATATCTAACAATGACAAGTCAAAATACAGAAGGGAGATAGAGGGCTTGGTGACATGGTGCAATGAGAACAACCTCTCTCTCAACATCAGCAAAAGTAAAGAACTGATCATTGACTTCAGAAATAAAGGAGGAGAACATGCTCTCATCTACATCAACAGAACTGCGGTTGAGAGGGTGGAAAAAGTCAAGTTTCTCGGGGTGACAATAACCAATGACCTGTCCTGAACTTCCCACATGGATGCGACAGTCAAAAAGGCACAACAACGCCTCTTGTTCCTCAGGCGGCTCAGGAAATTTGGCATGTCCATAAGGTCCCTCACCAACTTCTACAGATGCACAACTGAAAGCATACTGTCCAGGTGCATAACGACCTGGTCTGGCAACGGCTCTGCCCAGGACCGTAAGAAATTGCAGAAGGTGGTGTGCACAGCCCAGACCATCACAGAACCCAACCTTCCATCCATGGACTCCATTTACATGGCTCACCGCAGTGGGAAGACTGCCAATATTATCAAAGACCCATTGCACCCTGGTAATGCTCTCCTACAGCCTCTTCTATGAGGCAGAAGATACAAAAGCCTGAACACACCCATCAACAGGTTCAGGAACAGCTTCTTCCCAGCCATTATTAGACTGATGAATAGACTCTCTAGCCTCAAATAATGCTGATCTTGCTAATATTGATCTCACCTAGCGCATGCCCTGTGCAATGTAACCTGTATGCCTCTGTCTAAGTCTTTTTACAACTTCTGATCTGTACACCCTTGCTTACTATGATCTGTTTATACTGCTCGTAAACAAAGCTTTTCAATGTACTTAGGTACGCGTGACAATAAATGCATCAATCAATCAAGTATACAATCTTATGAGAGGCATAGATCGGGTAGATTATGAATACCTTTTCCCCATGGCAGACATGTCTAAGACAAGAAGGAATAAGTTTAAAGTGAGGAGTATTTGGTTTTGAGGGGATCTGAGGAAAAGGTGATCACCCAGAGGGTGATCGAAATATGGAATGTGCTGCTGTGTGCTGCATCTGGATGAGCATTTAAAAATGCCAGGACGTAGCGAGCTATGAACCAAGTGTGGGTAATGGGATCAGTGTAGTTTAGTGTTTGTTGGTCAGCACAGACATTGTGGGCTGGAGGACCTGCTTCTTTGCTGTATGACTCGATGAATCATCACTAAAATGTTACGACTCAGACTGCGATGCAGTTTTTTGGACTGGTTGAACAATTGGAAGCAAGCTCCTCACGATCATTAATATCAATAGTGCCATAGTTCAAGGAAATCTTCAGAATTTCTTGGAAGCTTTTTTCTTTGTCCTTCCCATTTGAGAGATGAAAAAACTGGATCTGTTGGGGAGGCGGTTTTTGGATGTCCATTCACAGTCCAATCAACAAAAAATTATTTTGTATGAGCTTTACCTGAATGTTTCTGCAACTGTCTTCAATGTGGACACTAGCATTTGCTCAATGGATCTCCCATTGACATCGAAGGATGTCACCAAGTTATTGCTTATGGAGTAGCTGTAGTGTTTTATTGTACTTCTAAATGCAGTGCAGGTCTGCAGCACAACAATGTCATGATGATAGACATGTATACTGTACACTAGGGCTTCTGTTGAACTGCAGAAATTTTTATTGTCAAACACTTGCTGTCATTGTTCATGTGGCTGATCCAGTGTTGGATATCCTCACAAATACTGTCTTTTTGACAAATATGGTTACTAAGATGCGGAGGCATGCTCAACATCTTCCAGAGTGTGGCCTTCAACATATAGGGGGAAGCAGGATGCTTGACTGACCATGTGTGAGTTGAAATAGGAGTTCCGTTTTGGCGATGTTTAAGGACAGGCCGGGACTGTTGTGTGCAGAACTGAAGTGATCGAGAGTGGCTTGCAAATCTGATGCAGAGTGGGAAACGATGCTGCAGTCATCCACAAGTTTTCATCATGTAAATATGGGTGGGTCCATTTAATTTTGACACAGAGGCAAAATGTATGGACAAACATGTACAGCTACTCAAAAGGAATAAAATCAAATTAAAATCACTTAATTGCCAACATTGTTAATCATTCTGTGTATTAGAGCTCCTGTTTGTGCCTTTTGGTATTACATCATGCTGGTATTTGTCAACTCATCCTTGAAGCACAGATAAAGTAACAGTACCGTTCATAATAACTATGCTTCATCGAATAAAGATGTTTCCCTAAACACATCGTTAAGTTTAGTTTTATTTTTATTGCTCTCTACAGTTGCTGTCTGAGATGAATGCCAAAATGCTGATGTTTGCCTTGATTACGCTGATTCAGGTTTATCGTTGACCTGATACATTTTTAAATAGATAATATTGATAAGAAACACCAATGAAAAACACAAACAGCTGTGCATTTTTTCTGAAGTAGATAGTTGTCAAAACATGACAATCAGTACAACACATCTGAGTTAACAGTGTACCCATTATAAAGCATAATGAGGAACAGTAGGTTACCCACCTCAAGTCTGCTCCAACACTCAGTTTGATCATGTATCCATCTCCAGTTTCCCACTTTAGATCCATCGTCCTTGGTATTCTTGTCTAACAAAAAATTATCCAGCTTACCTTGAAAACTCCAAGTGATCTAGGATCCATAGTTTTTGAAAGGAAAAAGATCCCAGATTTTTACAACTTGTAGTGTAATAAAAATGGGTTGAATCGTCACAGCCACCCCAAGTGGTATGGGCAATGGTTGGAAAAAAATGGTGAGATTGGGAAATGAGATTCTTGATGTCAAGAGAAAACAAGTCCAATTTCCCAACTAAGGTTTTAAAAGCAAGATGAGGATCTCGCTAATGAGGAGCATTGTTATTTGCATGTCTTAGCTCATTATTATGACTTAGTCTCACCTCATTTATGTGCATTTTTCTAGTCTCCCCACATAGCAGAGAGAAACTAAGCAGCAATAATTCTCAACATGAGAGTCTGGGGGAGCAGAGAATGTGGTACATCTGGTGGTTCCAGCTGGCCATTTGCTTCTCTGGGCCTCTATCTTGGACAACCTTCCCCAACATTTCAGGGCATGCTTCATTGACAGCAATTACTTGTGTTTCTCACTCCCCCATCCATGGAGGCTGGCATTGGATATGCACCAACTTCACCACATCATTATGGCACCATCTCTAACCCACTTAGAATACAGGTCCGTACTTCAACATAGCACTTTGGTGCTGACTGACACCTTTCGTTGCAATGCTGTTGCCAGGTCACACACTGCGCACAGACAGGCGCCAATCTCATAGACTGGATCAGGAGCATCTTTGGGTTCTTAGCTCTATCTTTGTGCTCACTCACTTTGCACCAACTTGGATGCACACAGCAGCTCCACCTTGCTTTGCCTGGCCTTTTTGTGCAATGCTGCCTCATTCAGAGCTCTCAGACTGAAAGAGCTTTTGTGTTAACTTGCCTTAGAGCACAGACATGATACCAGGCAGTTTGTCATGTTTGCCAGCAATTATCAGTCAAAGGATTGGACATGTTGTTGGACAGCACCGTGCTACATTAAGGTCACATCCCCAGCATGTGCCAGCAAACACACTGAGCTTCCACCAAAAGGCCATGCCTTAAAGTCTAAGGGAACCAGTCCTCAATCAAGTGAAGATGTATGATTATCAGTCAGTGAGGTATTGCTGCAGTCATTGAAGGGCATTGGCTGTTCCAGTCTAAAGGTTTGAACACAGTCAGATGGCCACTTGTGACATTCAGGATCAGGGGTTCTGTATTAGTCTAATTAGTGGGTCACAGTTAGTGATAAAGGGCCAGTGCAACTAGCCCAGTGATAATTGATAAGTCAGCCAGGGAGCTGCACAAGAGATCAGTCAGAGTTCTGGTCACTGATCAGTTGTGACTGTCCTTCCAAATCAGCCAGAAGATTTGGCCATGATCATCCTTTTGGGTCAGTTGATGGGCCATTGCTTTCGTGGCAAGCTGGGCAAGTTAATTGTGAGGATTGGATGCAGAAAGGACAATAATTTGGAAGAAAGGCACCTTACCATATAAGGGTTTGACAGAGTAGAACATTGGAATACTTGTGTTACTGAGGTGTTGGGAGGCAATGGTGGGTCATTGAGAGTTACAATCACCTTGGCTTTGATGGGGATGGTGCAGCACGATGCTTGGTACGACTAAGCTGTAGGGCCAGGGCTAAGGGGGTAATGTTGGGAGATAAAGACATAAACGAAGGAAACATAAACAGAAATTACTGGAGAAACTCAACAGGTCTGGTAGCATCTGAGGAGAGGAAGCACAGTCAGTGTTTAGGGTCCATCAAAACTGTTAGTAGCCAGGAAAGGGTGGTATACTTGCTGCAGACACTGGGTGGGAGGATGATAGAGGAGTGATAGGATGAAAAAGGGGTGAAAGGATACGTGGAGATGGAGCCCAGAGGGAGGGAAAGACAAAAAACTGATAAAGGGAACCACAAGTAAACGAAAATGGTTTGGCTGTGCTGAAAGCAGCCCATGTTCTGACAGGGCCTTGGTGTGAGGTGGGTAAAGAGCATGGAAGAAGGTATTCAGACCTTAAAATTATTGACCTCAATGTTGAGTCTTGAAGGCGACAGGGTCCCCAAACAGAAAGTGAGATACTGTTCTTCCAGCTTGCACTGAGCTTTGTTGGAGCAATGCAGGAAGCACAAGACAGAAATGTTGGCCAGGGAACACAGTGGTGTGCTGTAGTGGCAAGCAATTGGAAGCTCAGGGTCGTCTCTGCAGACAGACATCGGTGTCCTGCAAAACAGTTGCCTTTCATTGTGATCTGAATCACAATTACACAATGAAGATGAAAAATGGACCCGCTACACCCCGAGTGTACGGAGTAAGTGTTCTTTTGTGTCTGAAGGAGCAGACTTTATTTGTGAGCAAGTGCAGCCTTTCAAGGGCAACTGTTTTAATCAAGAACTTAAACAGTCCATCTTTAAGATGCCTGTAATCACAGATATTTGCATGTGAACTGCATGCAGTGACCGACTATGTTAAGTACACATCCTGGTCACAAGCAACATTGGCCCTGTCATCGGTCATTGCAGACTGGTGATAGGAATCTCTGAGAAGCAGAAATAAACAGCCATGACCTTAAAGCCTCATCCACAAGCCCCAGTTCACAAAAGATCCTGGCTTGTCTAAAGGCTGCACAAGGCAATAGGGCTGATGTCCCCTCACTTTGATCTGAAAGGATTTGAGAGCATGTTCATATAGAAAATGCTGCCTTTCTTGGATGATGTGATGGAATGGAGTGAAGGGTAATCCTAGTGGATTTACAATCCCCTACTGTATTTGCACAACATGGCTCGTGTTGAATACACTGTAATAAGGTTTACCATGTACAGGTATCCCATTGTCCTTCATGTTGGAGTCCTCAATGCCCCACTGTCAGGAGGATTACGGTAAACTGTCATTGTGAGTGATGTCATAGTGTCGTAGAGTTATACAGCACGGAAACAGACCTCTCGGTCCAACTACTCCATGCCAACCATGTTCCCAAACCGAACTAGTCCCACTTGCCTGGGTTTGGCCCATATCCCTCCAAACCTCTCCTATTCATGTACTTATCCAAATGCCTTTTAAATGTTGTAACTGTATCTGCGTTCATCACTTCCTCTGGCAGTTCATTCCACCGACAAACCACTCCCTGTGTAAACAAGTTGTCCCTTTTTAAAGCTTTCTCCTCTCACTTTAAAAATATGTCACCTAATTTTGAACTCCCCGACCCTAGGAAAAAGACCCTTGCTATTCACCCTACCTTTGCTCTTCAAGATCTTGTAAACCTTTATAAGATCACCCCTCAACCTCCATGACTACTGACAGCTCATATTAGTGAAGAGCTGTTTTGTTTCTGACTTTCCCAAAGTAGGTGCATTGGAAGTGGGACCAATGGATCCAAACAAAGAGAGAAGTTATTGTCGCCATGGCCACTGTCCAAACAAGCTGCAGTGAACTTGAGGAGGAACAAATGTAGCAACAAACCCAGCCAGCCCCAGCAGCTGCCATACAGCCTCCATGTGGAGGGATCACAACAGGAAGATCCCATCAGGGTGAGGAGGAGCTACAGGAGGCCCAGAGTCTATCATTCTCAATGCCATTTCCTCCAGATGGACGAGGTGCATTGCTGCCACAGACTGAGGATGTCCTGGGAGACTGCAACAGAACCGTGTCATCTACTGCAGCAAGACTTGTGACATGAGGGAGTGGGTGGCCATTATATCACGGTGGTCCTCATGCCAACATCTGTGCTAAATTTTAACGCAACTGTGGGTTCCCACAATCCTTAACCCACAAGTGTATCAAGACAGTCACTAATGCCATTTGGGGCAGATCATACCTCTGCATTTCCCCATCATGGAGTCAGTACTGCAGCCCTGCCAATAGGATTTAACATTTCGGTGTCATCCCCCTGCTGCAGGACACAATAGACTGTTAATGTGTTGCATTGAGGGTGTCATATTCATAACACAGCCAAGTTCATCAACAGGAAAGCGTTCCATTCCATCAATAAGTTGTCTCTGTCCATCAGTACTTCATCTGAGAGGACTTAGCCAGGTACCCTGGAAGCTACCATGCCACCTATATCCTCGAGAACTTTCATGTTCCTGTTGCATTTCAAGGGCCAAATGCCTTATAAGGATGATTACTGGGAGACAAGGCTCTAATCATGGCCGATGGCTACATTAAGCAACCCACTGAATGAGGCCAAAATAATGGATACTATACAGCCCATTATTGTGCCAGGCAGTAGTAACAGGCCTTCTGAAAGTGAGTTTCTGATGTTTGGATCAGTATTATGGTTGGGGGGTGGTGGGGTTGCAGTTGCTGAACATAATCCTGGCATGCACAACTGGAGCAAACATAGGGTTGTGATGGTTATTGAGGAGATTGCGGGGGAGCAGCAGCAGTCATCTGAGGAGGAACATCAGAGCATCGAGCAGGAGTAACATCCCCTTCAGCTGGAGAGAACCGTACAGTATCAGGCACAACAGGCCAGGCAGGACTTAATTGACATCTGGTTCCAATAGCATGGAGCTGGGTGCTGTGATCACTCACTGACTGTCGCTTTGATGTTGCTCAAAAGACAAGCAGTCCCTGTTTGTTCACAGAGGCAAATGCAGCTTTACTTTATTTTCCACTTCTTCATTTTTCCTTTAGTACAAATTGATATTAAAAGCTATTTCCAGTATGTGATGGTCCTACATCGAAAAATGAGATGTTAAGCTATACTGGGTGTTAAGGAATAAGTTGCACTCCTTCAGACAGGGTTGAAACATGGCATGACATTAAGGAAGGGTAGCCTGTATAGCTTGATTCTTGTAGCTACAGTTACATTGACGGTCAATCAGAGAGGTGGTGTTGAAAAGTAGCAACACATTGTGACCTTTTTGCAATGATGTGTCACCCATGCCGTCTATGTACTTTTTCTTTTCTGTTTCCCTCTCATAACGTATACTTCAAAGAGCTACTTCTGGTTGGCAGCATTTAACCTGGTGTAAAGCTAGGCTTTAAATATAGCTTCAGTACTTCTGCTGCTGGTGAACACACAATAGTGCGAGTGGGGCACCATACAGGCGTGGTGGATACATAATGAATTAAGCAGTGAAGAATTACGCTAGAGCTCATGGAACAAAACCCTCCATGGAGCACCCCAAAACTGACCCTTTGCTGTTTTCTTTTTCCATAAAATTCAGCCCAGTGTTTCCTAATCTCCCTTCTGTATGGTCCAGCTCCGGTTTTAGGATCATTTCCCCTTATACGTAGCTCCAGCACACACAGGAAATGACTTCTCTCTACATTTTCAAGTCTTTGAACATGATTAACTTCTCTATCACATCACCAATTCATAATTACACTTATGCATGCGTTATCAAGCATCAGAAATTACATGTGGCATAAGGGTAAGAAAAGTTAAATGTACATGAACTATCTGCAAATCAGTTGCAACATGAATCGTGAAAACGTTTTGAAGTACACAAACTGTTATCAAGTTCAAAACCCATTCCATATATAGTCAGTAGTCATTCTGGAAATTTCCCTGAGCACTTGCTGCAGTTTTTTTGATTGTGTATGTATATGCTTGACAACGATGAAATGCAAAGATGAAATACAATGGAATGGTTTTCTGATGGGTGGCTTTGAACTCATCAACACGGGATATGTATGTGGCCAATATGCATTAGTTAAGCAAGGTATTCATGTTGCCAATTATTATCCTGCAGGATACATCCTGGCTGACCTTTAAAATGCTTTGACATACTCGTGCTCAGAATATACCAGAGCTTCATTTAAGTGCTGAATTTCATGCTAATATAATGCAAATAATTTCTCAGGGGATGCCTCAAGAATCAGCTGCACACAATTCGTCCATTAAAATTGGCAGTAACTGTGAATAATATTTAACTTTTAGAAAGTGAACAGTACATGTGATTGTCATGAAATACACGTGTCTCTCTTTGCTTGAATTCTTGGGGAGAATGCATGAAGGATGGATGTAAAGCAGGTTTGTTTGCAACAGGGAAGCCCATAATTGCCCACGCTCAAGCAGCCCAGGTAGATGGTAGGAAAAGTGTTGTTGGAGTCTCCCATCTCCAGGAAGAGCAGTGATTAAGTCAATCTTTTGACTGAAAATGTTAGAATAACTGCAACATCAGTCAGTTCGCAACAGGTCACAGATATAATGATTACCAGGACAAACATCTCTAAATGTCTCCCACTGAAGCCCTGTAGCCAAACTGCTGAAAATTTTTACTTTTTGATCTGCACCACAAAACATTAAGATTTATTGATAGCTCTCATGTGGCCAACTGAGCACTTGCTTGGAAATTTATGGCATTCAAAACCGGAAGGTGTTCCATTCTGTCAGCAGGAAAGCATTCAGAAAGCCAATTTACGTTAGAGAAAAACCAGTGAGAGAAAAAAAGAAGTAACTGTTGGAAATGAATGTACGCATCGTACTAGTACTCCATTTTGAAGTGCACAAGATGAGTTGGAGCAGCATGTGTCATTTGCAAATTTTACTCAATTTACTTCTGAGATGCTTGTTTTTAAAAGGTGACCACTCAGAGCACCGGATGAATAAAAATGCAATGAAGCCCCACACAACTACCAGGATAATAAAGAGCAGATGGAGTGACATTTCACAATGTCTCCGAATTGTCTGCTCCATGCTACACAAATCTGCCACCACCAAGGACAAAAGAAAAGATCCTTCCCCGCCGGTGCTGGAATAGGACAGTGGAAATGCCTGTAGCAGGGATTATTGTCATCAGGCCAGATTTAATGCGTTCTTTGCACCAAGCTTTTGAGGTGTCAGTAGCCTATTTAATTTAAGAATACCAAATTTTAACTTAAAATTTAGCACTGTCCACCATTTGACTCTCTCGTTCAGATTTGCCTCTGAAAAGGAGCCAGTTTAACCTTGAATATAAATAAATTCTTCAATTTTATATAGATTTCTCATGGAAACTTCAAGAATGACAGAAGCTGAACATCATAAAGGAAAAATCAGGGTTTATAATTATTCCTAAATTGGCAAGTCTGAGCATAGAAATTATATCATTCAAAATTATTAAAAGTATACTCGCGTGAAACATATGCAAAATTCCTTTCTCTAGAACTTTAACAAAGTCAATAACTTCTAAACCAATTAGTTAATTGCATTGCATAGCATGGTTTCAGTTCATTTGTTTGTAATTAACCATATCCACAAGGGATCATAGAGACATGTTGTTATCTAGCTTGAGAGGCACTATTTGCATAAAGCATGGGGAAAGACAAGGAGACAGGTCTCGTGAACAGTACAGGTAATAAGAGGAATGAACCCATGCTGTTGGTGTTATTCTGTGACACATTCCAGCAACCTGAGCTAACCAACTCCCCACCCCACTCACTCCAAGGAAATAGATAGAAGGTGTGAATGGTCCAGTGAATGGCTTAGTAGCTTTTATATGATAAAAGCAGCATAAAAGTTATCATTACTTCACTATCAAAGTATTGCTTATATAGTTATCTACCATTACAAGGAACTTTTTTTTTGTTCATTCCTGGGATGAGGGTGTCGCTGGCTAGGCAACATTTATTGCCTATCCCTAATTGCCCAGAGGGCAGTTAAGAGTCAACCACATTGCTGTGTGTCTGGAGTCACACGTAGGCCAGACCAAGTAAGGATGACAGTTTCCTTCCCTAAAGGACATTAGTGAACCAGATGGGCTTTCACAACAATTGACAATGGATTCACGGTCATCATTAGATTCTTAATTCCAGAAATTTATTAGATTCAAATTCCACCAGCTGTGGCGGGATTCAAACCTGGATCCCCAGAATGTTATCAGAGATAAAAGGTACAGCAGATGTTGGAGAATCCGAGATAACTAGCATGGGGCTGGATGAACACAGCAGGTCAAGCAGCATCATAGGAGCAGGAAAACTTGACGTTTCGGGCCTAAACCCTTCATCAGAAATGGGGGAGGGGAAGAGGGTTCT
>JAHRHZ010000057.1:1258694-1290104 GCA_024137785.1 Ginglymostoma cirratum | reverse complement strand
TGGATTAACAGTCCAGTGATAATACCACTAGGCTATTGCCTCCCCTTGCAAGATACCCTGCTGTTTTTGGAAGGTTATAACCAAGTGAGGTGACCCAACTTTAACTCCTGTTATCTCATGGTAGAAACTAAGTGATGAGTAGCAAAGTTCCTCCACTGTCCTTTTCTGACTGGATTTGGCAGATTGCAACTTAAGTATGACAAGGGCATACACCTTAAGCTAGTGGGTCACTCAGAAAGTGAGCTGGTCATTTACTATCATAACCAGAGAACTGAGCACGGTAGTGGTGGCTAAGTTGAAAGCTAGCAGAGGTCCAAAAAAAAAAGCTATTTTTTAAATAAATGAGCCATTTTGAAATCTATAACAAATGTAAAAAAAATGCATTCGGTCTGGCAGTATCAGCAGAGAGAGGAATCTGTTTCATGTTGATAACTCTTCATTAGGATTCCAGGTGTTTTTTTCACTCCTTTGATAGTTCAAGGCCCCTTGTCCCATAATTCCCCATTACCCTATGTCAGTGACCAGCTTATGCATGCACTGCAACATGAGTTTCAAGTGTCAAGGGGAAAAAAGTGCCTTTGAATAATGTTTTGAAAGATCAATATTTTGTTGAAATGTGTTTTGCCCTCCAAAGGAGAAAACAAGTGGAAAAAGGAGTTAAAAAAGGGTTAATTTGAAACAAAAACAGATAAATTTAGGTTTGTGTGAATAAGTGGGAAAAAGTCAAAGCAAAATTAAATTAAAATTAAGTTGATCGAGACAGGAAAAGATAACAAACAGAATCTTCCCAGGCCCTGAATTATGGCTTATGGCAAGAGCTTTGGAATAATCTGTTAAGAAAACGATGTCAGGAGCAACAAGTTGCATTTTTCAGCTAAGTTCTGATGATAATACCAGACTCACCCTAGTAAGCAGTGAGAGGTCTGTTAATGGGGATTGTCACTCATAATTACCCTCATGACCACCTTATCTTGCTTCATTGATATACAGATACCCATTCTACCACCTAAAAATTGAATAGTGAGAATTCCTGAGCTGAAGGTCTAATGAGGTACCTGGCAACTCCAGCTTGCTGCTTCTCCTCCTGATCTCCATCTTGGACACACAGCATCATTATCTCAGTGTATACTCCATGGACACCAGCCACAAACAACCCATGTCCACAGACGTTGCCATCCTACACGTGCCAGCCTCTATGGACTGTCACGGCCCATCTCTGATCCTCTAACAGCATGCTGCTGCACTTCAGTGAGTCTCTCTGGAAGGCTGGCACCTCTCATTTTAATGCTGCTGAGAGGACATTCGGCACAGAGTGACAGGCACCCATCTCATTGACTGGACCAGCCTGCAAATGAGAGTTTGCTTGAGAGGGCTGAAAGATGGGTCGTGATGGGACGCGGCTAAGGACGGGTGAGTTTTGTGTCTTTGCGCTTGAACAGCGATAGGTGTAAGAATGTGTAGGTGCAAGTGCCAGGGCCAGGAAATGTTAGCTATGTGACGTATGTGTCATGAGAAGTGTTGGTTTGCAGCTGGTGTGCCATGATATTGACAATGAAACTCTAGGCTGCTAATGCCAGAGTGGGTTCATGGCCAGGATTCAAAGATCGTGCTGGCCTCAGGGATGGTGGTATATCCAGGCAGTGGTGAGCTCTTCCAGCTATGGTAAGTGGTAGATTTGGGGTAGGATTGGACAAAGGAGGGTGCATTAGGCACATGGTAGGTACTTAATGTGCAAAGCTTAGAATGATCACACAAGAAAACTAACCAGGCCTCGTAGAGAGAAACCCATCACAAAACTGACACTTCACCACAATCTGGTGAGATTTATCCAACGGGAAAGGAAAACAAAATGAGCAAATATTTTGTCTTGTAATTTTGTACAAGGTATTGGTTTTAATAAGATCCTATTATACTTTATACAGTGACATAGCACACTGCAGTAGCACAGCCATTTTGTTAATTGGCTGAAATACAAATCTGGAAACTTGAAAATTCAGTTCACTGATGCTCATTAAGAAAGAAATCTGATGTCCTGTACTCTAGACTGGTTAGTGATTCCAGACTCAGAGCAATTTGTTTAATTTTTAATTGCCTTCTGAAATGGACCAGCAAGACATCCAGTTGTCACAAAACGACGATGATTTGTAATAATATTAGAACTGAATGAAAAACTCTGCAGTGACTCAGGCACTAAAGATACATCCAGGTCAGTATTGCAGCTTCTTCATTATCACAGGGTCAAAATGCTGGATGTACCAAACTGGTGTACCTACACCACATGGACAACAGCAGTTCGAGAAGGCAGCTCACCACCACCTTCTCAAGGGAAACGAAGGATGAGAAATAAATGCCGGACTTGCCTGCAACTTATGAACAAGTATTCAAGTAGCAATCAACTTTTGTTTCAGCACCACGGAGTTAATAGAAAAATCCCTAGCAAACTCCTGTCATTCTGCTATTTCCCCTGACTTGCTGCCAACTGTTCTTGTTGTGAAATGATGCTGTCCTTTTACAAATTATAGAAGAACAGAAAAACATAACTAGGTAAATAAGATAACATATGTTTTGCATTTAAGTAAGGAATCTTGTCTGGTGAAAAGGATATGCCTATGGGAGAATGTGTTTTAATGAGCCGACTATAATAACAGTGCTTGGGCAAATGGATTTGTGCTTGCATAGGATACCAAAGATATACATCACGGAATCAGATCATCTGGGCCATCGGTTCATGCCAATGTTTAGGCTTCACTTTAGCCATTTGCAAGCATCTGAATATGCAACTGGAAACATTTATTTCCTTCTTCCTCAAAAGGTATTATTTCGTTCCCCTTACCTCATCAATGCTATTCACTCCCACCATTTCTTACGGTAGCATCCTCCACATTCTCACCATTCTTTGAGTAAACTTGTTCCTCCTGAATTAACTACTGGATTTCTTGGTGACTATCTTACATTGATGGCCTCTGATTTTGCTGCTCACCTCAGAAGGAACCATTCTCCATACCCGCTCGATGAAAATCTTCTGCAATTACAAAAACATCCATTAGGTCACCCCGTCAGCCTTCCCTTTTCACAACAAAAGTGACCTCACTGATTAATACTTTGCTGTTCTCTACAGAAAAGACAATTGTGTCAGTGCTTTTGAATTAACTGGCAATCTGTATATTAAGAACATTTGAAACATTGGTACAAACTGATTCTAATGAAGTTCAGGTAAAATTGGCAATAATGTAATCCAACATAAATACACAGACAAGAAAATTCAGGTTAAAGAATATAACTCATCCAACAAGCTTGCTCTCTCTATAACCCATTTTTAGTCTAGTCTACCTTGGACATCTTTCCCATATTCTCTCCCTTAACGAATACCAGCCTTCCTTCCCAAATGAAAATAAGCCATTAGTATCTCTTTAATCCTCAAACTTCCACCCCATCAAACATTGATCAATTCCATTCTTAAAGGGCCCATTCTCTCCTGATCGACTGGCAGTTTGTTTGACACTCTTGTGGGAAATATATTTGTTCTCATCTCCAATTTGGCTTGTTGCCTGCTAATGCATAATCAGTGCATAATTCAATCCCTCTGTTTGCAGCAATGCCCGGAATATTTCAAGGTTTGTCATCAGTTGTCATTAAAAGCATTTTGCGCTCATCCCCCAAGATACAACAGGGCTTTCCCATAGCTTCCAGAATTCCAAATATTTACGAAGAAACCAAAATCAATGGGCTGAAACTAACCAGAACTTGGCAGTTTCGTTTTTGGTGAGATCACTAACAATAATCTCATCTTGCCGTTCAGCACTTTGGTTGTAAAACGGGGCTTTTTTGTCTCAAAGGTGAGAATCACTTAGCTTGCCATCTTGTGTGATTTTTCTCAACTTTTTTTGTAATGCCCACATGTTTCAGAGTCTAGAAATATTTCGCCCATTGTTTCTGAGTAAAGGTGCTAGAAATCATTATGAAATCTCAGGTGTGGTAGTCATGGAAGATATACGTCTTAAAAAAAACTTCCTGAATGCTGTACCAATATGGCTAAAGGAAGCATTGAATAGTACAAATTCACTGGCACCAGTGAGATTATATCTGTTGAACACAATGGCTAATACTTTCCTTTGTGCATAAGCTGTGTTCAATCCTCGTATGTTTGGTCATGTTGCAAGTCTCAAAGAACCCAAGAAATTACTTGAATAGTTTTGAACTGGTAGAGAAGAAATGAAAGAAGTTTGAAATGACAATGATACAGAAAGCTTGAAGAATGAATTCCAGGTTTTGTGAATTATAATAGTTTTCCGTTCTTGGGTACTATTCCTCTTCTCTCTCAACACCATCACTGTCAACACTTGCCCTCAAAAACCTACTTTTGACTTCTATGTCCTTGCAAACTACTACAGCATTGCCGATTTTCCTTTCTTATCCATAATTCTTGAACATGTTGTCAGCTGTTATAATTAGTGCTTATCTTTCCTACAGTCCACTACTTTTTTTATTCATTCATGGGATGTGGGCATTATTATCTAGGCCAGCATTTATTGCCTATCCCTAATTGCCCAGAGAGCAGTTAAGAGTCAACCACGTTGCTGTAGACCAGACCAGGTAAGGATGCTAGATTTCCTTCCCTAAAGGGCATTAGTGAACCAGATAGGCTTTTCCTGACATTTGGCAATGGTTTCATGGTCATTGTTGAACTCTTATTTCCAGATTATTACCAAATTCAAATTTTATCATCTACCATGGCAGGATTTGAACTCAAGTTCCTTCAGCATTACCTGGTTCTCTGGATTATTCGCCTAGCGATAATACCACTAGGCCACCATCAATCCATTATTTGAATCCGCCCAGAATTTCCCCTGGCGTCACATAGAACTGGCACTTTCTAAAGTCATTAATATCTTCATTGTGATTATGGCATATTATTCACGTGAATCCTCATGTTTTTTTTACACGTGCCTTTATGCTTTGTTTTTTTTCCCTTTATTCATTCACAGGATGAGGGCATCATTTCAGGCATCATTTATTGCCCATTTCGGTTGCCCAGAGGGCAGCTGAGAGTCAACCATATTGCTGTGGGTTTGGAGTCACATGTAGGCCAGACCAAGTAAGGATGGCAGTTTCCATCCGGACAGGACATTAATGAACCAGATGGGTTTTTCCAACAATCGGCAACAGATTCACGGTCATCACAAGATCCTTCATTCCAGATTTTTTTTATTGAATTCAAAATCCACCATCTGCCGTGGCAGGATTCAATACAAGAACATTATCTGGGTCTCTGGATTAACAGTCCAGTGATAATACCATTAGGCCATCGCCTCCCCTCGTGTTCTGAAAGAGAATAGAGGACTTTTTGCCATATTGGCAAAATGCCGTCAGTCATTTTGAAATGAATAATTGAAATGGAAGGGAGCAGGGAATGAGCCTTCAAATGTTTGCAATGCTGAAAATAAATATTTAGGAAATTTAAGAGAAAAAAAAATACACAAAGACACAAGCAGGATGTCGCTCCAAACAGTCAAACATGGACCCAGTACACATAATTATGAAATAGATAAACAGATAAATCCAGACATTCCACTTTACCTTGGACTAAACATCAACTGATCAAGTCAACAGCAGAACAAAACAGAGATCTTGGGAATATCCGATGAATTTTAAACAAGAATACAATTACACAAACGAATGGGTAGGGTTCAGGTAACATGTTGAAATTTTAAAAATCTCAAACTCCAATTCCCGAGTCAGCCACAGCTGGGTTTAATGATAACTGGACAAGCAATGAGCAGTCACCTTACTCTCAAAAGGTGACTTGTTCATTTAATATTATAATGAAACTGGCAAGTTTAACCTTGCATGTTTAATCCTGGCTTGACAGGCCTCAGAGATTCAGACAGCTCAAGGGAAGTGAGATCAGATTCAGGAAGAAGGTAAGTGCACTGGTGAGGAGCAGACGATTTTCCACACCCCAGGGATGGTTAAATAGCTGCAGGGCCTCCAACATCATAGGGGGTAATGAGAATCTAGCCAATTGATGTTGATTGCAAATAGCTGAGGTCCCAGCATGGATCCTTCACAAAGCCCGCTAACTTGAAACAAACCGGCTTATTCTTTTCCTTTCTGTCCTTTAGCTCATCTTCTATCCATAGTTTACTACTATGAATCTGTAACTTGTGCAGTAACGAATGGCATTTACTGATTTCCTTTTGAAAATTCAATTATATGACATTCACTTGTTACCTTTTATCCACTGTATTATCACATCCTCATACAATAATAATCGATTCATTGTCAATGTCATTAGGGTTTCATGATTGAATAGTTCAGCAAGCTGTGAGGGGATGGAGCAGTGTTTCATTTCTCAAGAGAGGAGAAAGTTCCTATGAATAGAGATTCAGCAGTTTAAGCTTATGCAGGCTAGAGTTTAGGACATTGAGAGGAAATTTAGTTGAGGTACACAAAATGCTAAATGTCAAAGCAGGCGCAGTGTGGATGTTTCCTTTTGTGGGGCAATCTAGAATGAGGAGTCATAGCTTTAGGCTAAGGGGTAGCAGATTTAAAACTGAGATGAGGAAGAACTGCTTCTCTCAAATGATCGTGAATCTATAGAATTCAGTAACCACAATGCAATGGATGCCAAGACACTGAATTAATTTATGGAGATAGATACGTCTTTAATTAGTGATGGGGTGGAATACAGTAGAATAGCAATTTATTGTCACTTGTATTTATGAAAATACAGTGAAATGTGCATTAGTCGCCATATTTTAATTACAGAAATTAGAAAAAGAAATACTTGAAACAAATTTAGGACAAAGTTCATCTTTTGTTCCCTCCCCAGCTCCTAGGTTTCTGGATTGAAGGGTTATAACAGGTGGGTAGGAAAGTGGAGTTAAGGCCAAGATGAGATCAGCTTGATCACATCAATGGTGGAGCAGGCTGGAGGGGCTGACCTGCATACTCCTGCTCCTAGTTCTTGTGTAAAGTATGAATGGGAGGCACAGGTTTTGACTGATGAAGATTGTAAGTTGGAGAGTGAAGATTGTGGGGGTGGTAAATTTTGCAGTGTCTGAGGATCATCATTCTGAAATGAATTCAGGAACCTTGACCTAAGAGGTCATCAAGTTTCTTCCCGGAGCAAGTAAGTCCATAACCCAGATGGTAATGAGAGCCGACAGTCAGTTGCTGATCACCTGTATAGTTGGTTCTGAGGGCCATGTGCACTTGATTTGTAAGGATATTACACAATAGCTCTGAAAAAGCCATAATGGGCTGATGGTTCCATTATTTATTTGCTTTGAGAGAACACTGCTGTGACCATGCCCTGGACTGCTGCAGCCATGTCTATGGATTTGGTTTCTGAAGGCTGCATGGTTATATGATACACTTTGAGTTCTCTTGGTGTTAGATATCTGTACTGCACTCTTAGAGTCTGCACTGTATTACTAGACTGCTTCTCTGGAGCTTTTGCACCTCTAATCTGTCCTCAATGCAATTTTCTAATTCTGAATAAGTCCTGTAAACTATTAATTTATCCTGTACATGATATTGTACACAGCTCTCTAGGGCAATGTTTTCCTTCAGTTCCTCTTACAGTCTTGATAATATTTCTCTGCTTTGTTAATGTCAAAGTAGTATCCATCATAAAGATATTCACTCCCTTAATAGCATGATATTCACAGTAACACTCAGCCCACGTATTGCAGGTTATTCCATATGGTAGGCTTTTTCAGGTCTCTTTTGCCCATGGTGAATCAACTCAATGGCAGAATGCAGTTCCATGTGGTCTTAACAATTCAATAGTTTAGTGTTGTCTGGTTGCTGGTGTGTGTATTTTAAGTACTTGATTTGCATCAGAACGATGCAAAATTCACATCAGTTTCTAAATTCGCAAAAGGTTAATTTCTTTAAAATTTCTCTACACTCACAAAATGTTTGCTCTCTGGCTTCTCCCAGATCTCAGTTTCTTTTGCTTACTTGAATCCACACCTCGGCCTAACCAATATAACACAGCGAACACAGGTCAGTCATCACATAATCTACACAGAAAAATTGAACCATTGATCACTACACTTACCCTTCAATTGATGTCATGGAAACAGATTATCTGCTCGTTAATATTTTCTGTGGGAGATGTTGTGTGACAATTAGCTGCTGCATTTCCTTGACTATGCCAAAAGTAATCAATTGGCTGTGGTTGAAGATATCTTGATATCAAGAAAAGATCAATTTGCAAATGCCAATCTTTTTCTTCTAATATATAAATTTGCAAAGGTAGGCAATATGGTTAAGTTTTAATGGCTGCATCTTGGCCAGGTTTCCTCTGCAATATCTGACTCCACTGAACCAGTTTGGCTTCCTTCCAGTGATATAGCAAAATGCAATGCAACTTCTTCATCTCTGTCAGCTTTCTCCAATTTCCTAGAGCATGTTGGGCATGTGTTCAAAATAATCAGAGATCCATACAAACATACATGCTCCCTCAATCCATTCTCCGATCCCCCACCGCATCACCCAAAAGTAATTTCTGAGGAATGGTAAAATGAACTATGGAATCTCTGGCCAAATTCGGGGAAAATCCAGGAAGCTCTTCTTCAATCTCCACTCAAGCAAACTCCAAAATCAGCATGTTGACAGCTTGCCTGCACATACCTTCTAAAGCTTGAGATGTCACCTTCTCCAAAAATATTATTTACCTTTTTTTTGAAGGGTTGCATAAAGCTGATATTTAACACATGCTGATGTAATCTGTTCCAGGAAATGGCAAGTTGAAAAATGATTGATGAATCTGCAACAATTATGTGGGAGCAGACTTCTGGCAACAATTACTTTACTGAAAGTTTGCATTTTGGCTGTCTCAGTACCATTCCCAAAAATGGCAAAATCAAAAAAGATAGACTGTCTATCTTTTGAAATTCCAGTCAGAGAATTTATTCTGGAAACTACATCCGAGTGTAGGGTTTTAAATACACATTGTTCAACTGTTGAGTACCCTCAGTGGTTTCGTTTTCCTGAATCTTCAATGCAATTAGGCAGTTCCAGACAACTTCACTTTCATTTGTTCGTGAGTCATGGACATCACTAGCTAGCCCAGCATTTAGTGCCCATTCCTAATTGCCCTTGAGAAGATGATGGTGAGCTGGCTTCTTGGACTGTTCTGGTCTTGGGAAGGGAGTTCTAACATATTGACACAGCAACAGTGAACAGACAGTGACAGGCCATGCAGTTCCACAAATCAGGATGCTGTGTGGCTTGGAGAGGATCTTGCAGTTGATGGTGTTCCAAGCATCTGCTGCCCTTGTCCTTCTGGATATTAGAGGTCATGGAGACTGCTGTCAAGGGAATCTTGGTGTGGAGTTGCTGCAGAGCATCTTCTAGATGGTACACACTGCTGCCAATGTGCATCAGGGATCAAGAGAGTGAATGTTGAAGATTGTGGATGGGGTGGCAGTCAAGTGCACTGCTTTGTCCTGGATGGTGTCAACCTTCCTGAATATTGTTGAAGGTACCCCATCCAGGTAAATGGGGAATATTAAATCATACTCCTGACTTGTGCCTTATACATGGATGGTTACTGGCAAAACTTACTTACTGCAGAATTCCTGGCCTTTGACCTGCTGCTGTAGCCACTATATTCATAAGCCTGGACTGCTTCATCTTCCTGGTCAATGGTAATCGCCAGGATGTTGAGAGTGGAAGTTGAGTGATGGCAATGTCAACAAACATCAGAGGATTCTCTCTTGTTGGATGTAGTCATTATCTGGCATTTGGGTGGCATGATTGTTACTTGCCACTTTGACAGCCCAAGCCTAGATCTTGCTGGATTTAGACATGGACTGCTTCAGTATCTGGGGAGCTGTGAAAGATGCTGAACATTGTGCATTTATCAGTGAACATCCTCACTTCTGAGCTTATGATGGAAGGAAGGTTGTTGATGAAGCAGCTGAAGACAGTTAGGACCAGGACACTGGGAAACTCTAGCAGTGATGACCTAGGTTTGAGATAATTGACCATAACCATCTTTCTTTTTACTAGATATGACTCCAACTGACAGCGTGCTTCCCCAGATCCTCAATCATTCCAGTTTTGCTAGGGCTGTGTGATGTCACGTTCTGTCAAACATGGTCTTGGTGTCAAGGGCTAACACTCTTACCTCACCTCTGGAGTTCAGTTCTTTTGTCCATGTTTGGAGTAAGGCTGTATCAAGGTCAGGAGTTGAGTAGTCCTAGCAGAAAACAAACCAAACTTCAGTGTGTAGGTTCAAACAGCAAGTGCTAATTGATGGCACTGCCCCTTTCCATCTATGATTAGTTGATTACACTACACTAGGCTGTACTACACTAGAATAAAACTTCAGAGAGTCTTAGGAGCACATGAACAAGAACATATGAAACAAAATAGAATAGCCCATATTTAAAATATCAACAAGACAAGAGCCTAATGTAAAAATGATTACCATAGAGTTTAGTATTAGAAGTATGATAAAGATGTGTTTCTTTGAAGTTTAAGCCTAAGTACTTGATTTAGCCATCTCTTCAACCAGTCTGTCTTGAACCCAATTTCAAATTGCAGCATCAAACGACATAAAACATTAACCAGGCTTGGATAATTGGGCAGTGCTTTGTAGAAGTTCATGGCTCCAAATTCTGGTCAGAGACATGAGGACGTAAATCTAAGTTAACACACCTAGTGCTGCACTCTCGAAAGAACGATGTTTTGAGTGAGATGTTAACATAGGAGTACAGGAGCAGAAGTTGACCAACAGCCCCTCGAGGCTATTCTGCCAATCAGTGAAATTGTGGCTGATCTGTGGTCTAACTCCAAATACCTGCCTTGGGCCCATATTCCTTAATACCTTGCTACCTGAGCAGTAAACTATCTATCTCAGATTTAAACTGAAGGTCTGTCTGCTCTCTCAGGTGAGTGTAAAAGTCTCAGTACTAAAGATAAACAGAGAGTTCTCCTCAGTGCGCTGACCATTTCACTCAATTTCATAAAAGATAATATGATTATTAATTCTTTGCAGTTTGTGAAAGCTAGCTGTGCATAAATTGCCTGCCATTGTTTTGACTTGAGACACTGACTAAGGATAGAGCACTTCACTGGCAGTGGAGAGCTTTATAACATCTAGAGGTCATGAAATGTCCATGTAACTACAAGTCTCACTTTAGCATAGGTTTTGAAAAAGTTTGCATTAGAAGACAATATATATTTTTGGAGTTTTTTCACTTTCTTTAACCTGTGAACAATATCTTAGTCACAATCATGAATTTGCTCAACTCTAAATGGATGTCTTTTTTCTCTTAGAAAGATAATTGTAAACATGAGCAAACTGTTAAGATTCAGAATTAATTTTAAGTCTCAAAGGATCAACTGTAAGGATTTCCTTTATCGCTGAAAATGACCAAATATAGTCATGAAAATTATTTCTGAGGTTTAGATCTAAACCAAGCATATATGCGCCACTGAGTTTGATGTGATCTTATTTACAAACTCTGAACCAAGTCCACTGAAATTGGATTGAAAAGTTAATAAAAGTTTGGATTCATTTTCACATGTACTTCGGAATTTACTTCAACATTTTTAAACCTCCAACCACCCAGCTTGAGAAATAATTATTCCTGTCCAACTCATATTACTTCACTTTCAAAATGGATTTGCTTCCCCTTTCCAGCTTTTCAACAAGCTCAGCACTTGCAGATCAGTTCAATATTCTGCAAGTAAATGACTCTAAGTGTAAAAACATTACTGTTCTGAATATTCTTTGTACTTCCAACTCACAATATCTTGCAACACCTAGTTTGATTTTGCACGATTAACTTGTCACAATTACCTGGCACTTTTCATAAACGCATTGTATTGTCAATTAAAGCTCTTGTTTTTTAAGATTTTTAACTCTTAAAATAGATTTAATCATCTTTTAAACCTTCTCTGCAATTTCACGATTGTTCTATAGTTTTAAGTATGATAGGCAGATTCAGACACAAAACTATGTCTGTTGTGCCACTAGTTCCAGACTTCTGTAGATCAATTTTTGCACTCCCAATAACTATTGCCTTATAGTTGCAACTTTTTAAATGTTGGGCTAATTCCTGAATCACTGTTTAACTTTCTGAATCATCTTATTTAAAGGCAAGATTTTATACTACCTATATGTACTGTTTTCCCTTTTCCAGCAATATTGAGTTGCTCAGTTATTTCTATTGCTCTATGAATTTTGGCCTATACATCTTTAAATCATTTGGGAGTTTAAACATCCTGGGGGTGGGGGTAAAAATTGAACCTTGTTCTACTTGGTTCTGCTTGAGATTTTTGGCATCGTCAGCAGTTTGACAAGCTGTCAGTCATTAAAAGGACTGCCAGAGGCTGCCAACAAACTTTTTTAACATTTTAATTTACCTTGATGTCTTTCTCCTGGCTCCAAATGCAGCTGTAGATTGCTGTTGGAGCCAAACATCTATCATCCCCATTATCCTGATCAGCCATTGAAACGTGCTGATGAGGCCTGATGCTCAGTTTTAGTCACCTATTTTGAGTCTGGAATTAAGCCTAATCCAATACGTTCCCTGCATCATCCAGACTATTATGAAATTTTGTATTATGTAGATAATATGCATTTTATTAATGATGGAAATTTAAAAACAAACATGATGCAAGTTGTTCCTCTTGTTCTCATTTAATCTATCATTCCATTACATAGCTGTAATTTAAAGACTGTGCTGTAGGACATTAAAACATGAACAATGCAGATAAAACATCTATTACGACCCAATTATTGCTATTATCACTGGTAGTTTTAGCAAAAAGCTTCAAGATGTTATGATTAAAACTCAGTTGTTTGTCTTGGTGTTACATACCACTTCATGATTAGCCAGCTCCTCTTCACAACAAATCTGATGTCCTTTCAGGACATTACGAGCAATATGTTCAATGTTATGTGCAATGAAAACCCTTATTTGTAAATGGGATGAGAGCATCCCTGGCGAGGCACTATTTAATGCCCCTCCCTCATTGTCCAGGGGGCAGTTAAGAGTCAACCACATTGCTGTGGGTCTGGAGTCGCATGTAGGCCAGACCAGGTAAGGATGGCAATTTCCTTCCCTAAAGGATATTAGTGAACCAGATGGGTTTTTCCGACAATCAGCAATGGATTCATGGTCAACATTAGACTCTTAATTCCAGATATTTATTGAATTCAAATTCCACCATCTGTCGCAGCAGGATTCAAACCCAGATCCCCAGAACATTACCTGGATCTCTGGATTAACAATCCAGTGATGATACCACTAGGCCATCACCTCCCCAGAGGAATGTTTATATCATAGGAATGTTCATATCTCTATGATCTGTGATAGTTTGACAGTCTGGACATCCTTAGGATAATGTGAGATCCTGGGAATACATGAAAATAAACACATCTTTTATTTTGGATTGCAGACCAAAGTGGGAAAAGGGCTGTTTTAAACCAACGACTGTGGATGGAGTTACTACACTTTTAAGAACATGTTCCTGGAACTCATTGTGAATCATGTTTGCACTGTTGCTTTGTTCAAACAATGGGGGAAGACATCTCAGATGCCATGGCACCAGAGACATGTGTTCAGAGTGAGGTTCACCCAGCAACAGATTGCTGATTGGTTGGTCTGATTAGGGCCATTTGTGGATGTCAGAAGTCATTAACATGATGGCTAATGTCTGACAGGCTCCTGGGCAAGTGAAAAGCCCACGTGCTTATGAATCATAGAACACAGAACATAGAACAGTACAGCACGGTACAGGCCCTTCGGCCCACGATGTTATGCCGAACTTTTACCCTAAACCTAAGGTCTATCTGACCTCCACCGCTACCTTATACTATCATCTATATGACTATTTAATAGCCGCTTAAATGCCCCTCATGAGGCCGACTCCACTACACTCTCCGGCAATGCATTCCACGCCCCGACCACTCTCTGAGTAAATCAGGGAGAGAGGTCTTCAGATTGCAGACAAGAGAAGGTCTCTCCCTCTCTCTTTCTCTGCACTGAAGTAATTAAAGTCTGGAAGATTTCTAGATATATTGTCCCACTGTCTGCTATAAGCTGTTTCCACAAGCCAGTAACTGAAACCCTTTACAATTAGTTTTCCATCGGCCTGTATCTTCAACAAAGAACTGAAAGGATCTAAAAATAAGGAGATCATAGAACTGAAGGTTCTGGGAGTCAAAGTGGATACTTCATTGAATCCTGTGGAATGATTTGGGCTGTCACTTTCAACTGTGCTTCTCCTGTTTTGTTTTTACACCACCCATAACAGCATGTTTGTTTGTTTGCCCGTGTCTGTCTATATCCGTACATAAGGTTTGAAGAAGGAGTTTAGAGTAGAGTGATGTTGATAATTCAGTCATACCTGGAACAAAGGGAGATGGTTATAATTGTTGGAGGTCAGTCATCTCAGCTCTGGGACATCTCGAAAGGAGTTTCTCAGGGTAGTGTCCCTAGGCCCTACCATCACCAGCTGCATCATTCTTGACCTTCCCTCCATCATTAGGTCAGAAATGGGAATGTTCAATGATGATTCTAAAATGTCCATCATCATTCCTGACTCCTCAGATACTGAAGTTGTCGGTGCCCATACACAGCAAGATCTGGACAATATCCAGGTTTAGGGCGACAAGAGGCAAGTAATGTTCATGCCACACAAATGTCAGGCAATAACCATATCCAACAACAGAAAGCTTAGCCATCATTCCTTGACATTCAATGCCATCACCATTGCTGAATTCCCCACTATCAACATCCTGTGGTTTACCACTGATTAGAAACTCAACTGAACTAGCCATGTAAATACTGTGGCTACAAAAGCAGGTCAGTGGCAAAGAATCCTGTAGCAAGAAACCCACCTCCTGACTCCCCAAAGCCGCTCCACTGTCAACAAAACACAAGTCAGGATTGTGATAGAATACTCCCCACTTGACCGGATGAAAACAGCTCCAACAACACTCTTGAAGCTTAACAACACCCAGGGAAAAGTAGCCCCGCTTGATTGGCACCACATCCACAAACATCCATGCACTCCAACACTGACCAACACTCTGTAGCAGCAGTGTGTACCATCTCCAAGATCTGCTGCAGACATGCACCAAAGCTCATTTGATAGCACCTTCCAAACTCACAAACACTTTCATCCAGAAGGACAAAGGCAGCAGTTATATGGGAACACCAACCAACCTGCAAGCTGTCCTTTAAACCACTTACCATCCTGAGCAGGAAATATGTTACTGTTCTTAAGTGTTGCTGGGTCAAAACCCTGGAACTCCCTCTCTAAGAGTTTTGTGGATGTATTTACATCAAATGGACTGCAGCAGTTCAATAGGGCAGCTTATCATCCACCTCCTCAAGGCCAATTAAATTTGGGCAATAAATGTTGACCCAGTCAGCAATGCCCACTTCCCATGAACAAGTAAAAAAAGGTTTTATTTACCTGTGGTTAGAATTGATTCGTTTATAATAAATAGTAGTACAGAAACATGTTCAATGTTTTTCATTAGTCTGTTCATGAGTGATTTCCCTCTCTCTTCAATGACCACAAAGTTTGCATCTAACTTTCTGTAACCTACTTGAAGTACAACCTTGAAAACTCCCATTGTTTCAAGCAGTATCTTAGATCTATTAGAAACACTTCACACATTTCTGTAGCATACTTAATTCTTTTCTTCAATTCTTCCCACAATATTCTATCAAACATATTGCACTCACCTTTCGAATCCCTGATGATATTCACCATCTTACTGTGAGTCAACACTGAACTTTTTCTATGCTTCCCATCATTGACTGCAAGTATGTAACTGTCATCACATTCACCATAATTCGTGCAGTCAACCTCAGTGCAAGTTTCTCCTGTTCAATCCTCTGTGCTCTATTTTTTTCTCCTCTCCTCTCAGTTTTGCTTTAGCACTTCCTAGAAAGGGGATACTTTTTGTCACACATTTTCTACAGATCTTACCTTTAACAGGACAGCAAGCATCCTCCTTTAAGTATCCTAGATTTCCACTTTGGAACCACTCTTTCTCTGGCTCTGGTGAGCTACTGTTACCTTGTTCTCTGAGGGATCTAAGCTTGCTCACTTAGCCTGAGTTTGATTCAGTGTGTCCAGAAACTGAACTGTCAGCATCGAATTTCAACAGCTAGAACTGTACCTCAACAGCTACAAGCAAAGCCTCCACTTTCAAAGTTTCTGCCAGTTACCGACTCTCCTTTTTCAAGCAACTTGTGCTTCAAGTTGTTTAACTGTCAGGTCTGTTCGTACTGGATCCATGAGCTGACTATTAAAATCATTTCCATATTTTACAACCTTAGATGCTTGGTCAACCCTCGTGACAAATCTTGCAACAGTTTTCCATCTGTCTGCTTCATCCAGGGAAAATTGGATGTTTCGTTTGTCTTCACCAAATACTGATTGTTTAATGCACCCATTGTGTTATTAGAATCATCTTGCTCCTCTCAGGCAGCAAATGTTTTGAATGTCTCATTGGTCAGCAGAGTGCGACAACAAAGTTCTCCATTATTCTTGTGAAACTGACAATGCTCCAGTGAGAAACAGGCACTGTTGTTTGCACAAGTGTTCCATTTATAAGCAATGCTGATCAGCATATTGTGAACCTGCACTGGTTGAGTTCAGGCCTTTGACTTCCACCTAAGACTCAGCAGCCAATAATCAATGTGGGAAAAACAGTGGATGAGTTCTGGGGAATCAGGAAGCAAGTTTCTCACCTCAAAAATCCCAGCCTCTGACTCCCTCTTTGCAGCTGTACCATTCTTATGGCCTTTGATCTCAAAAGGGAACTAGTACACGGAGTGTGCAATGTGTCATTTGGCTGGAGGAGTTCAGTGCTTGTGTAATAAATCTGTACATTCATTGCGTAGGAGTTCTGTGCTTATTTTCGAGAGACTAAGATGCAGAAATGCTGCCACTGACTCCACAATGGTGACTACTTGCCTGATGTTATTTTCATCCAATGTCAATGCCTGGCCTTCTGGTTAGTTTAGCATTGGAGCTGCTTTCCATCAGACAGCAGGCAGCAGTAGGTCACTGTCAGTATTAACATGAAACTCAAACCAAAAAAAGATTTGGACCTCCTGATGGCATTCACTGCGAAGCTTTCAGTGGAAGTCAAAATTCCGAACAAAGTCAGTGCATGCCCACAATATGCTGATCAGTGTTGCTTCTCCACTGGGAGTCCCCGCTCAGGAACTGCTCTTTCTAAAAAAATGCGTATTTTTTGTGGATGGCATTGAATGGGACCAATCTGATCAATGTATGAAAGTTATGGATGGAACTGTCAGGCACGTCCTTTAAAGTTACAGTTCAAAAGATTAGGAATAGTTTAGATTGGAAGCATGTCAAAAGCATACTGACATATATATGTCACTAATGCGTGGATTTCTGGATGAGGGAGTGCTTTATGATGGCATTTAGTGCAACAAAGTGGAGGCGCTTTCATTCTCCAACAGTAAGGTATTTCATGCTGATGAGGACAAAATTCATTTCAAAATGTGCAGAGAAATAAAATTGTGTTAAACACTGATTTGGATTGCACATCTTACTTGATATATTTCATTCTTTATTTCATTAACAACCTTTTCAATGGCCATCTGGTGGGATATCAAAGTTCATTTAATAGGAAATTATGGACTTGTTTTGTAATTTCTCTAGTGAAGTCTGAACACAAGGTTGTCATTTTATTGGTGTTAAGGTTGTACGTGATTATCTGGTCAACCTCTGCTGGGTATTGACATTGTCAATATAATGAAGCATGACACTGTCTTTTTATAAACATGGCTTTGATGCTTTTGATCAAGCAAATTCTATTAGAAAGTGACTCTAATCTCTGGAAAATAGTAACTTGGATACTTGCAGTTGTTCTTTCTGTTTACAATTATTGGATTAATAGTAGTTTCTTTTTCCCAATTGATCCAAATGTCTTATTTAAGTGCTTCAAACCTTTCCAGACATCTATAGTTTCCCACGATACACTTATGTTTCCTTAATTTTCATGAGAAAGAAGAAACAAATAAAACCTTTCCAGTTGTGCGGACACTGGAGAATTACAATGCATGCGTTTATATTTCCAGGCAAAATCCTGGCTCCCATTGTCTGCTGAGCCCTTCATTAGGAAGATTGCTTCAAAGAAAACAGTGAGGCTCTTCAATATAAATATTGGTTTTAATTTGAAATATAATTTAAAACTGTTGTTAAGAGTCTATGGTTTATTCAGTCCAGATAAAATATTCCTGTTTCCATAAACAGTATATCCCAAATGTGGAAATCGTGCACTGAAAAATCAAATTTACAGTAACTATATTGACCGTTGGTTCATTTATTCTTAAGTACAGTATTACACTTGGTTTGATGATGTTGAGAAAACTATGACCCAATTGCTTTCTTTCTATCCCCAAGTACATAGTTTTCAACTGACTAATGGATGTTACATCTTCCAGTAACTGCTTTAATGTTGAAAAGTCAAACCGCAGCCAATTGTAGGCACGGGGGATGATATACAGCTTCGTCAGAACTGACTGCTCTTCCCACAGACGCAAAGTTCTTGTGCTTTTAAGAGAATAGTCCACTTTAGATCTCTGGCGAATACTAACATAACCAGCCAAGAGCAGAGTAACCAGGTCTAGGTAATTATCGACACCTATTTGTACAATTAATCAGAACAGACTTTGCAGCCCATAATTATTTTTCTCCCTTCTGGTGTCAGCTGTTGCAATCGTACAAATGTTTGTGTTCTTTGATCCATAACAGGAAAGTATAGATAATTGTTGATTGCAAGAAGTAGACGGTAGATAGGTAATGGTCTGTATTTGTATCAATAGCTGAATACTTTTTCTAATTGATAATGGATGTCTTCTCATGGGTCATTAAAAATATGCATTATAATTGTTCTGGTTCTTATAGTTTCTTCAATTACTTTCACAGATATGCACATTTAATTCTTGACATTTCCCATAGGGGAAAAAAAATCACCGAAAGTGCAAAGTGAATATGTAGCATTATTACTCTATAATTCATCGCCATTTCGCAAAAATGCACATCCATAAACAATCAGGTACAAATTCTGGTTTGCTGGCTATTGTTTTGATCCAAATCCATATTACAGAGGATGACGTGCTGGACGTCTTAAAATGCAAAAAAGTGGATAGATCCCAGGACCTGATCAGTTGTACCTAGAACTCTATGGGAAGCTAGGGAAGAGGTTGCTTGGCCCTTTGCTGGGATATTTGTATCAAAGAGGTGGTGCCGGAAGACTGGAGGTTGGCTAACATGGTGCTACTATTTAAGAAAGCTAGTAAGCTAAAGCCAGGGAAGCATAGACCGGTGAGTCTGACGTTGGTGGTGGGCAGGTTGTTGGAGGGAATCCTGAGGGACAGAATTTACTTGTATTTGGAAAGACAAGGACTGATTAGGGATAGTCAACATGACTTTGTACATGGGAAACTGTATCTTGCAAACTTCGTTGAGATTCTGAATAAGTAACAAAGAGGATTGATGAGGGCAGCATGATGGACGCGATCCGTATGGGCTTCAGTAAGGCATTCAACAAGGTTCCTTGTTTCTAGCAAAATTAGATCACACGAAATAGAGGGACAACTAGGCATTTGGAAACAGAACTGGCTTGAAGGTAGAAGACAGAAGGTGGTGGTGGAGGATTGCTTTTCAGACTGGAGGCCTGTGACCAGTGGTGTGTCACAAGGATCAGTGCTGGGTCCACTGCTTTTCATCATTTATATAAAATGATTTGGATGTGAACATAGGAGGCATGGTTAGTAAGTTTACAGATGACATCAAAATTGTATGTGTAGTGTACAGCGAAGAAGGTTACCTCAGAGTACAACAGGATGGGCCAATGGGCCGAGAACTGGCAGATGGAGTTTAATTTAGATAAACATGAGGTGTCGCATTTTGGGAAGGCAAATCAGGGCAGGAGTTATATACTTAATGGTAAGGTCCTGGGGAGTGTTGCTGAACAAAGAGACCTTGGAGTGCAGGTTCATAGTTCCGTGAAAGTAAAGTCACAGGTAGATAGGATAGTGAAGAAGGCATTTGGTATGCTTGCATTTATTGCACAGAGCATTTGAGTATAGGAGTTGGGAGGTCGTGTTGCGACAGTACAGGACATTGGTTAGGCCACTACTGGAATACCTCCTGCAATTCTAGTCTCCCTGCTACAGGAGGGGTGCTGTGAAACTTGAAAGGGTTCAGAAAGATTTAGAAGGATGTTGCCAACGCTGGAAGATTTGAGCTATCGGGAGAGGCTGAATGGGTTGGGCCTATTTTCCCTGGAGCTTCCGCGGCTGGGGGGTGACTTTATAGAGGTTTATAAAATCATGAGGGGCATGGATAGGGTAAATAGACAAGGTCTCTTCTCCAGAGTGGGGGAGTCCAAAACTAAAGCGCATAGCTTTAGGATGAGACTGAAATGATTTGAAAGGGACCTAACAGGTAACTTTTTCAGGCAGAAGGTGGTGTGTGTATGGAATGAGCCGCCAGAGGAAGTGGTGGAGGCTGGTACAATCACAGCATTTAAAAGGCATTGGATGGGTATATGAATAGGAAGGATTTAGAGGGATATAGGCCAAATGCTGGCAAATGGGTCTGGATTTATTTAGGCTATCTGGTCAGCATGGATGAGTTGGACTGAAGGTTCTGTTTCCATGCTGTACATCTCTGTGACTCTATGACTATCTCCAGCAGATAGGCAAAAGATAGCAATGACAACCCTGTGAATGTGAATCTTAGAATATATAGTCTTGTGGAGTAGAACCAAACTGAAAACAGACCTTGCCAGCTTCAAATATAAATAAAAAGTGAACGAATAAAGCATGCTGAGTGCTACAAAATAAAGGAAAGGGAGTCTAGAAATCATGACAAATTAGAAACAGTGAGTAGAGAAAATTAGTAAATAAATAAAATGAAGGTAATGTAGAATTCAAAAATATGGACAGTTGGTAATAAAATGTAACATAGTCAACCAGCCTATTTTAAGACTAATTAGGGCGTTTTGGTTGAAATTCCATGAAATTGTCAAATGTAGTTTGCAGATAATGTGAGATTAGGGTGCACAGTATTAGCGTAATCCTAATGTTAAAAGCATACTTCTCATTTTCATGTTATTATTTAAACTTGGATCAGTATTTCTAGTTAAATAGTTTATATTAACTTGAGAGATACAGATTATTCTGCAATGCATAAACAAACAACAATGCTCCTTTATTTTTCCTTCATCAAATTATTCCCAATGCCTCCTCAGATCATGAGTGCAGGGCCTTCTTGCCAGTGGGGAAAGAGGAGAAAGCGTGCAGGAACAGTGGTGATAGGAAGAACATCACTCTCCTTCTGTAGAGCTCTTTGTTGAGGATCTTCAACACTGCACCTAGGCATCTAACAATATTGCTGCTGCTCTTTGTGTCCTTTCTTACCCTTATTAAGCACTTTCTTGTATTTACTCTGCAGCCTCTTGAGATCTCCCTATTAGAAAGTGCAGAATGTTTTTAAATGGTTCCAGAGATACTTGCTTCCCAGCATATAAATGTGCATGCAGTCAATAAGCAGTGCATTAGTTGCACGCCTATTTAATGAATGGGTACGTCCTCTAATATTATGCGGTAACTGGGAATATATAAAGCTACATTTATTCAGATCTATCCAAGATCTAGGCCTGTGTTAATACAAAGGGTAAGGAAGAGATAGGGCTTAAGTCTGTGATAGTCTCCACAGTAGATCGGTTTGGCAAAACTCAACATCTGGACATGAAAAATTGTCACTCATTTGACAAAAAAGCAGCTGAGGTCCATTACCCTAATAAAAGGCAGCACCTCTTAGGGAAAAAAGACAACATAATAAAGAGATAATTACATAATTTCTGTGATATAATCAAAGAAATTAGCATTGACCGAGAGAAGATTCTGAGTGGTCTTGCAGGCTTCAAAGTAGATAAATCTCCAGGGCCCAGATGAAATGCACCACAGGCTGTTGAATGAGGCAAGGGAGGAAATAGCAAGGGTTCATGACCCTTTATGACGTAACATTTATAGAACAGATCCTTTCATGTAGCATCCACAGGTGTTCAAAAGTTGCTAATCATGGAACTCCACACATTTCTATCTCAAGCATTCTTCCCAATGGTTTAAAGTCCAGGCCTACTAGATAGTCTTTCATGTTTGTACACATTCTCCTCTGCCTTCCAGGAATGCTTTGCCCGTAATGCAACCTCCTTTAATATTGATGAACATATAGCCACTGGATTCTCATCACATGTCCAAACATGGATGACTTTCTTTTGGCAGGAAAAATACAGCAAACAGAAAGATCACTCTGCTTGTTTTCCACAGAGTGCTACCCATCTTTTAGCATATGTTTCAAATCCCTTCACTCTCATGTGCCCATCTCATTCCCTTTTGAAACCATCAAAGGCTTTTGCCTCATTCATTTTTTCTGATGGCATGTTATACTCTGAGTAAAGAATTTTGTTATTATTTTCCTGCTGCATTTATAGGTTACTATTTTGCACATATGATCCATAGCTCTGGATTCTCCAACAAGTAGAAATAGAAATGGATATGACTGGGACAAAGTGTTTGGGTTTTCGATGGGTTAAAATCCTGTCCAATTCATTTTATAATTTAAACCCCTTTATTAAGTTACTTTGAAGTCTGAAAGGTAGAAGTCCGATTTTACAGTACACTTACCAATCTGTTTATGTTATACTGAGGGAGCACGTTGTTGTGATGGTATATTTGTGCTATTTTAGTCTTGAAAAACAGAGTTCATGAGCCTCAGCTTTGACATGTACCAAATTGATGCCTTTTTAGTAATTTGGTGTGCCTGAAGGTATGTCTCTATGGCTGGGTTTCTTCGAAAGGATGTAAATAGATGTTGCAATGAAAAACAAATCAGGGAGACTGAAAAACATGTCTCCTGAGCAAAGAACATCATTTTCCATTGGTTTCAGGGAACAAGGTTGAAGGATGCATTAGAGATCTGAATACAATTACAAGTAATGTATTCTCATTTATAATGAAGGAACATAATTGTAGAAATCAGACAAGGCAAAATTGCCTGCAATTACCAGATATTGTATCGCACAGCAGGGCTCAATCTTCCTGGAAATATTTGTTTATGAGTAATTATTAAGAACACACACACTCCATGATGTAAAGATGGGTTTGATCATTTGAACGAACTTCATCTAATCACAGAATCTCACAGCACAGAAGAAAGTCATTTGACCTATTGTGTCTGTGCCAGTTCTTTGAAAGAGCTATCAAGTAGTCCCACGTTCTTCATAACACTATGATTTTTTTTCCCTTTCAAGGCAAGATATTAATGACCTAATCAGGTGTACACAGCGCAATTTCAATATTTTTGGGTGATATAGAACTGGGAAGTGTTTAAACTGTAAGGATAATAATGATAAATCTCAGGAGACCACAGCAAGCTGCAGGGGCTGGGTGAAGATGTGGTCAATGAAATTTAATGCAGAGATGGGTGAAGTGAATCATTTTGACAGGAAATACAATGAAAGGCAATATAAAACAAATGATACTTTTCTAATTGTCATGCAGGTGCAGAAGGACCTGTGGATATAATCGGTGCAGGCACAATAGATCGAATGGTCTTCTCCTGAGCTGTAACACTTCTGTGATCCTGTGATATATGTGCACAATTCATTGAAGGCAGCAGGGCAAATTGCAAAAATCAATAAATCAGAAAACAGAATGGTGGACAATGGGACATAGAGTACCAAAGTAAGGAAGTTATAATAAGCATGTACAGTACTGCCTCACTTTTGAAGTTGAAGGAGTATTCCTTGTGCTATATATTCATGGATGCTTTAAATTTACAGATAGGTTGTGCAAACCACATTGGAAATAATAGTGTGGTGAATGAATTTGTAGAGTGTGTACAAGATGTTTTTCTAGACCAGCACTCTGAGAAACCAACTAGGAACAAGTTATCTGAGGAGAGGGTATTAATTAATAATGTTGTTATGACAAGTCTTTTAGCAACGAGGTGACTATGACACAATGGAATTCTTCACTGAGGTAGAAAGGGAAGAAGTTCAACCCAAAATGTGGGTTCTAAATTTAAACAAAAGAAACAAAAAATGTATGAAGATGAGTTGGCTGAAACATACTGAGTAAATTCAACGTAAGGCATGACAGTGAATGAGGCAATATTTAAAGAACTAATCATTTTGGATGAAAGAACTCAACAGAAAAAAATGGAGCAACTATAGTTAATGGTAAGAGAATTGGGATAGTATTAGATTCAAATAGGACTCATATAAAGTTGCTAGAAAAAATAGCAGGTCTGACGGCTAGGAGCAGTTTAGAATTCAGCAAAAGGAGTGCCAAGGTGTTGATTAAGTACGGTAACACTGAATTTGGGTGTGCAAGGAACATAAACACTGATTGCACAAGTTTCTATAAGTATGTTAAAAGAAATAGATTAGTACAGACAAATGTAGACCCCTTACAGTCTAAAACAAGAGGATTGATGATGGAGAACAAGGAATTGGCAAAACAGTTGTGAAAGACAAATAAGTTACGTCTATTTCAGTCTAATTTGAAGCAAGGAGCTGTTGGGAAGGAAGAAGTGAACAAAATTATTATACGTAAAATATGGTATTAGAGAAATTATTGGGACTAAAAGCTAATAAAGCCCTAGGTTCTTTTAATATCTGCTAGGGCACTAAAGGAGGTGGCTATGAAAATAATGGATATGCTGGTTTTCAACTTCCAAAATTCTATCAATTTCAGAACTGTCCTGGCAGATTTGAGTGCGGTAAATGTAATCCTACAGGTAATAAAAGGAAGGAGGGAGAAAACTAGGGATTACTGACCGATTAGACTAACATCAATAGCAGGGATTATATTAACATCTGTTATCAGAGATGTGACAACAATACACTCAGAAAATACTAATGGGATTACACAAAATTAGCATGTATTTATGAAGGGGAAATCATGTTTGACAAACCTACTGGAATTTTTTAAAGATTTAAGCAGTGGAACAGTTGGGGAAAAACCAGTGGATGTGGTGTATTAGATTTTAAAGAAGTTTTTTATAATGTCTCACGTAAGAGGTTAATGTGCAAAATCAAAGCAAGTGGGATCAGTAGTAGTAATATTTTGAAATGGATTGAGAATTGGTTAGCAGCCTGCAATGGACAGTAGGAATAAATAGACTGCTTTTGGAATAAAAGACAGTGAAAAGTGGGGTACGGCCCGACCATTACTTGACCCCAGTTCTTCACAATATATATCAACAATTTTAAGAAGGGAATCAATTGTAATATTCCCAAGTTTACTGAAGACACAAATCTAGATGCGGTCAAGAGTAGAGGATGTAAAAAAGGGCTTCAGGGCAATTTAGACAAGTTAAATGAGTGGGAAAATGCACATCAGAAGCAGTATAACATAGATACATATGACATTGTCCATTCCAGCAGAAAAAAAATAGAGTAAGGTTTAAATAGTTATAGATTGGGAGATGTTGATGTGCAAAAGGACCTGAAAGTAGGAAGTCAAGGACCATGGGATGCAGATGAGAAACTGGAGCTGAGACCACAAGCAGAACAACCATAATCTTTTTGAATGGTGAAGCAGGCTCAAAGGGCAAAAGGACCTACTTCTGTTCCTATATTCCTTTCCCACAAAGAGGTAGTGTCAGCCATTGAGAGAAAATCTCAGAAGCAGGAGTAAGTCTCAGGAACAGCAAAAATAATCCACAAACAGGGAAGATCCTCAGGATTGGAGAGAGTCTCAAGAGCAGAAAAGAATATTGGGGAGTGGAAAAGGCTGCTTCAAAATTATGTGAATTTATGTCACACATGCTCTAACAGCCCAAGTGCAAAACAATTCTAATGTGACGGTCTAACACTAAGTATGCACACTGCCCACCCCTGCCTCCGCACCCCCCCAAGCCCCACCATTATATTCAGGAAACTTAAATGGAGCCATACTAAATGAGGCAACTAAGAATAGGAAATTGCAGTTAAAAAAAACTCATTCTGTCTCAACTAGAGTGCGGTGTCCCCTTCTGGAGACCACGTACCAAGAAGAATGGAAATACATTATAAAGGGTGCAGAAAAGACTGTGTGCAGGAATAAAGAACTTTGGTTACATGGATAGAATCGAGAAGCTAGGGCTGTTGAGAGAAAAGCAGACTTTATAGAAATATTTAAAATCATAAGATGTCTGAATAGAGGATATAGAGATATAGTAGGATTGACAACCAAAGAACACTGATTTCAAGTGGTTGGTAAAAGAATCCGTTAAAAACATGAGGAAAAACAATTTATGCAACTGGAATGAGATGGAATGCCTGACCATGTGTTGGAGGAAGATTAAATTCAGGCCTTCAAATAGGAATTATATAATTATCTAAACAGAAAATATCTGCAGGATATCAGAGTGAAGTAGCACTGGGTGAGTTTCTCTTTCAGAGAATCTGCACAGAGGGTGTAACAATTCCATGATTCTAAGTAGTTATCCTATTCCCTTATGAAGGATACTCACGAATCTGCTTCTAAAACTCTTTTAAGATCTGGATGCCAATTGAGATACTGCATTAGGAGTGAGATCCCATGTACAGTGGGGATGAGAGAATTAAAATGGATTGAATTTTAGGCAGGAATTAGACACCATGACTCAAGGTGTTAGATAAAAATCACTAAAGACGTCTGACTTTGGAGGAGTGGGAATGTGGGTTGATGTGACGGTAAGGATTGACCACCATGAGGGATGTCAAACTTCGCACTGGGGGACAGTGGTAGTGTTGGACATCAGTTGGATGTAGTTTCAATGTGTTGGGATTGGGGGAGATGGTCAAATTTCGTGAAAAATATAATAATTCAATACGGTTCTAATAAAGAAATTCATTTCCCACTGAGAAGCTGATGGAACAAGATTTCATGTTTAAGACTTCTACTGTAATAAACCAACTAAAAGCTGCATAGACTAACCATTAAGTAATAGGCAACTAATACAACAAACTAAAGATATGGTGCTTTTCAATAAAGTAAATGCTGAAATATCTTTACTTAATACCATATTTATGGTAAATTTTTAGCATCAACAATTAAGTCCAAAGTTCTTCCCAGTAGACTCATTTCTTTCTGCTATGCCAGGTGAAATCTTACAGGGGCCTTTGCAAATCATTTCCATCAACCTATGTATTCCAAAATCAACATCCATCAGTAAGGGACCTCAATAATACCTTCTTCCTTAAATTTTCAAAAGTCCCACATGTTCTGTTCTCTTCAAACAGAGAAGCAGATCACACAAGCATTCCTGTTGCGTTGCTTCCACAGAAACAAATATTTTCTTCCCCGTTGCAGCATGCTGGATTGATTCACCCTCAGGTAACTGTCTGTGTGGAGTTTTCATGTTAACCCTGTGTTGGCGTTGGTTTCCTCTCTGTGCTCCGGTTCCCTCCCACAGCCCAGAGATGTGCAGCTTAGGTGGATAGGCCATGGGAAATGCAGGGTTATGGGGATGGGGTAAGGGGCTGAGTCTGGGTGGGATGCTCTTCGGAGGGTCGGTATGGGCTGAATTGGCCCGTTTCCATACTGAAGGGATTCCTTGCAGGAATAGCTGCTTCTGTATTTCTTCTTTCATGATTTGTGGTTGTTTCCAAACAGCTGTCCTTTCTTTTGTGTAAGATGTAAAAATTGTCATTTTCTTTTCAATAATTTTTAGCTTATATTTCTTTTCTTCTGCTGCTCCTGTCCCCACAAGTACTGCTATAAATGGACTTAGCTCACCAATCTAGCATTAATCGCCATATTTTACCTGCCGGATTCCTGTTGCCTGGGGCTGTTTGATTTCAATTATAAATTTGGAAATTGTGAAAAGGGTGTATATTTATCAAGTGCGCATTAAAGTGCACATCAGAGCACCTTTTAAAATGCATATATTCCGCAAGTAAAATAGAGTCAATTGGTCTCACAAACTGGTCAAAACTTGCTCTGAATATAAAGCCATGCCCTTAACCTTGTCATACTGTTGGTTATTTTCCTGCAACTGAAAAATATGCAAAATTTATTGGTTGAATACACTTATTACCTGACACGTTTGAGTGCGCAATCAAGACAGATCAGTTAAAAGGATTTTACATTGACTGAATTTGGAACTAAAGTACCGACACTGGGAGGCATAAAATGGATGGTTCTGTGTGAGGAAAAGAGCTAAAAAATCAGTTATATTTGTTTTGAAATTCAATTTGGATTCACATTCAGGGGTCTCAGAGGAAGGTTATGACACGTTTCTTGTTATGTTGGCATTTGTAATGGAAATAATTTTGACATGCTGAAATTTCATGATTGGAGTAAACAGATCCCCTGTGATTATAAAAATACCCAGAGACGTTGCAACACCTCCCAAGATTTCAGAATATACAACTTGACAGTTGTAATTCAATATTTTGCTGTTTCTACAATGAGCAGCTAAAAAGCACTTTATTCTGAGAAGCTGCAGCAATAGAGGATTTTGAAAGTGTTTTATATTGGGATGCACGGTGCACATCTTCTCTACAATTGTGCTTGAGAGATGTATCATTACCAGCAAGGCAGAATCATAGCCTTCACTTAAGATGTATTTGCAGTTGAATTGGAGAACGCATCATATAATTTGATTTCCTGGTGACGGTCTAAAAGCAGGCAAATCTTGGTGTTGAATTGATTTTGCTAATGGATGAATTTGTCAACATCTGAGTCATATTTACTATCTATGAATAGTGACACAATCTAGAAACTGAAAACTTGCTCTATTGTTAGCCACATTATTACAGAATGGAATAGAATTTCCTCCATGGAGGATTGAAAGTATTCTACCATGTGATTCAGTGCTTAGAGCCATTACTCAGCCAACTGAAATAATTCATTCAAGTCTATGTTGCATGTAAATAATGGACAGAAGGAAAATAAAAATCATTTCTGCCATAAGTCACATAGTGTTCAGTCTCCAACACAAAGCATTTCAAAAATGCTAGTTGAGTGACCCTCTCTCAGTGCTGCGAGCCTGATATGCCTGGCTGAGGGGGCAAAGCAAGATGCTGTGAACACCAGGTATGCTCAAAGTGCAAGAGCTTGAGAGCAAGAGAAGAGTATGGGAAAGCAGCCTAGTCAGACCATGAACTGGGTCTGTGTCCCTGAGCACAAAGTGTCCTTGCTGCAGCGTTATAATGGTAGCTGTCATTGAGTCAGATGTGCAACATTGAAGTGCAGAGGCATACTGTTAGGTGGATTGAGATATGGCGAGAGGCCATGGCCTAGTGGTATTATCACTGGACTATTTAATCCAGAGACCCAGATAACATTCTGCAAACTTGGGTTGAATCCCGCCACGGCAGATGGTGGAATTTGAATTCAATAAATATCTGGAATTAAGAATCTAATGATGATCGTGAATCCATTGTGGATTGTCCAAAAATCCTACCTGGTTCACTAATGTCCTTTAGGGAAAGAAACTGCTATCCTTACCAGGTCTGGCCTACATGTGACTCCAGACCCACAGCAATGTAGTTGACTCAACTGCCCTCTGGTCAATTTGGGATGAGCAATAAATGCCTAGCCAGCGACCCCCTCATCCCATGATTGAATAAGGAAGAAAATGCCATGATCGTTCTTATAATTTGACCCATGTGGGATGCCAATGTTCATGGACTTGGTGTGCATTGATTGATGCCATGGAATGTAGCCTGAGATGCTGATGTTCTAACTTGGAGGTCCTTTGGAGCAAGCGGTGAGTTGTGTCCACCAGGCCTCCGTCCTGACTTCCATGTTGAGAATTCTCAGCATCCAGTTTGTTTGTGAAGGACGGTAAGGCAGAAAGGTGCTTATTAATGAGATTTGGAACTAATAATCTCCCTTTATATGCAACATGCCATTGCCTAGCAAGAACCTTGTCTTGACACCCAGGACTTAGTTGGGACCAAGTTGTTTCCAATGTCGAGAGAGGTGTTGCTGGACTTCTCATGCAATTCTGTCACATTTTTCTCCAAAGCCCCTATCGTTCAGGTGCCTACAAGATTCTGCCCATGAAGCGTGTAAGATTGATATGTTTTGGAATTGTCTCTAATTTGCGATAAAATGATCTGTCTGCATTCTGCTGACCAGTAGGTTTGTGTGGCTTGATTGTTAAATGTTAAAGGGGAGCTCAGGTTGTCCTGTAAAATCATAGAATCCCTACAGTGTGGAAGCAGGCCCTTCGGCCCAACAAGTCCACACCGACCCATCCCTCTATAACCCACCTAATCTACACATCCCTGAACACTACAGGCAATTTAGCATGAGAGATAAAAGGTACTGCAGATGCTGGAGAATCCGAGATAACAAGCATGGGGCTGGATGAACACAGCAGGTCAAGCAGCATCATAGGAGCAGGAAAACTTGACGTTTCGGGCCTAAACCCTTCATCAGAAGTTTAGCATGTCCAATTTAGCAATTTAGCATGTCCAATCCACATAGCCTGCATATCTTTGGACTGTGGGAGGAAACCGGAGCACCCGGAAGAAACCCACGCAGACATGGGGAGAACATGCAAACTCCACACAGACAATTGCCCAAGGGTGGAATTGAACCTGGGTCTGGGGTGCTGTAAGGCAGCAGTGCTAACCACTGAGCCAAGGTGTCATCCCAAAATTGGGCTCATCCAGGATTTGAACTCGGGACCTCTTGCACCTGAAGTGCGAATCATACCCCTAGACCAACGAGCCAGTAAGAAGAAGATGTAGAACATTCACCACTGTATAAAATAGCCAGGGCAGGTGCACTGACAATGGATGGTTTGTTAGGCCTGGATTTTCACAGAATGTGGGCATTCCACAGGCCTTTAAAAATGGTGGATTTGAAAGCCCAGTCTTCATTTCAAACAAATCATTATCAGATGGGGAATGTGGAGAGGATTAATTTATAAATGAGGGAAACCTGAACTTGACGGGTCATTTGAAGTCTTTGGAACACACCTCATTTTTCACTGTAGCAAGTGCCTTCACATTCTTAGAGTAATCATATTTGCTCATTCACTTTGGATAAGATCTGTAGAACTTCTAGGCTGTTTAAATTCCCAGACTTTTAAAACAAAAACTGCCATTGTCAGTGAGAGGTAGAAAGCAGACATTACATCAGTTCAAAAACTCCCACTTAAGTGGGACCAATAAGGCAAGTAGTTAACTTTCTGATTGGTGACTCACGTGTCAAAAGTAAGCAAGAGTAGGCAGATGAGACAGGTACAACTGTGAAGGATCCAAGTTGGAGGTTACAGGATAGTCTGAGATAACAAGGTGTAGAGCTGGATGAACACAGCAGGCCAAGCAACGTCAGAGGAGCAGGAAGGCTGACGTTTCGGGCCTAGACCGAAACGTCAGCC
>JAHRHZ010000057.1:1187058-1258294 GCA_024137785.1 Ginglymostoma cirratum | reverse complement strand
TACACCTTGTTATCTCAGATTCTCCAGCATCTGCAGTTCCTTCTATCTCTGAAACAGGATAGTCTGTTCGCCTGGGCATATACCTTGGGGATCATCACTGTGAAGATAGCTTTGGAGCAGTAGTAAAAGATTCAGAGGTATTAGTAGGTGTTCCAGCTTCACTATGCATACCTGCAGAGAGGTCAGAGACATCTGTTTCAGCAAGAGTGACATGATGTCATGGGCATTTACATGGGAAAAGGGTCACTTGCATGAAAAAAATGAACATGGCAATAAAATGAGTACAAACAGGGCTCCTCTAGTGACTTACACACCATGAATGTGGCCTTAAATAAGATTAATGAAAACCTAACCTTGGTCATTTATCACCTTGTGATCGGCAGAAAAGTGTCGTCTCGGTCATGGTCAGCAGGGAAGTGTGGTCAAGATTAGAAGGATGGCAGTGAAAGTGGAAATGGAATTGGGAGGGGAGGGTTCAGTTCAAAGCATTTCCACTTCTCACCAGTTGCATTATTCCACAGTCAGTTCTTCGCATGCTGCCCCTCCACATCTTCGAGATTTCCTTCCTTTGACATCGTTTTCAGCAATCTGTGTGAAGTCCTCTCCCACATCCTTCTCAACATTTATCATCTCGTTCCTGGGCCAAAAGCTTGTTTGGATGGTGGCAAGGTTTTGGAATGCATGTTTAAATGAATGATGCAAGAATGTAAGTTTTCTTTTCATGTAACTTCAATTTCATTATGAAATTTTACAATTAGCAATGGAAATAAAGTTTCACAATAAAACTCACTGAAGTTTTGTTTACCATTAAAATATTTTTCTACAATAGATAAGAATTTTTATTTTTATTTCCGTTGTTGCAATTTTTGCTGGCCACTTAAATCCCTATTTTTGTTGCAACGTGCTTACCTGCAGTAGAGTTCTAGAACGAAGATGGTCACAACATCAAGTGTTCAGAGTAAGAGTAAAAACCTAAGGCAAGCAACTGCCAATTGGCAAGTTTAAACACTCTCAAGTATTTATTGCTATTAATATTGAGGAGCTGCTACTTTATTAACGGACATTTACAAGTCCATCGTGAGAAAAAAAAATCTAAATATATATTTGAAAATAGTAGCATAGTGGTTCATTATTTAAAGGCCTTGTGCAATGGCCTTGAGACATGACCTCAAATCCCACTACAGCAACAAGGGAATTTATTCCCAAAGACTGGACTGAAACAGCCGATGTTAGTAAAGAAGATGATGAATCTTTTTTTGGAATAATACAACATGTTTCTATTGCCCTTGAGGGAGGAAGATCTGCTATCCTTATCTGACCCTATATGTGATTCAGACCCAGAACAATGTGTTTGATTTTAATTTACCTTGACAATCTAGTAAGCAGTTGTATCATGTTGTACTAATTGTAGCAAGGGCTGTTGCCACAATGGACAAAGCTTAAAACCAGCTGAACCACTCAACATTGAGCAAGCCATTTGATTTGGACATAACAAAAGGCATTCCTATCACAATTCTTCTCACATCTGGGAACCTGTGCCAAAATTGGAATGGTTGTCTCACAGATCAATCAAACAACAGCATGATGTAGCCATATTCACAAAATCTACATTTCAGCCAATATCCCCGATTCCTTCTCACCACCCGCCAGAAGTGGTAGCACAGTATTTACACTCAATCCTCAAAATTGGAAACCATAGCACCGACTCAAAACATTGCAAGAAAACAAACTTTTGATTATCACCCACTTTTCTCCTTCACCTGATGGGAGAGTTCTTCTTGTTGAACACAATTTAGAAGGAGCACTAATGAGAACAAAAGGAATAGATTGCACTTTCGATGGGGGAATCTACAGCGTTCGTCATGAAGAGTGGTAGAGTATTACCACTACTGACCAAATGAGCCAAGTCCAGAAGGCCAGGTTTGTGGCAGGTGGTGAGGGAACCAGTGAGAGGGGAAAAATACTTCTTGACTTTATCCTCACCAATCTACCTGGAATAGATGTACCCGTCCATAATAGTATTGGTAGAAATGAATAACATACACTGCTAATGGAGATGAGAACATTATTTATTGTGCTCCCTAGCACTTCCTGAATGCTAATAAATTCAGAACAGATTAAATATCTCAAATCCGAGCATGTATGCGCCTCTGCCAGCTATCAGCAAAGCATAAATGTATTTGACCGTAAACTGTAGCTTAATTCACCAATATATCCCTACCATTACCATCACGTTAGGGGAGTAACTTTGGTTTAATGACGAGTGTAGGAGTGCATGCCAGGAGCAGCATTTGCCATACCAAAACATGAAGCGATGTTACAACTGAGGACAATGTTCATGCCAAACAGCAGAAGCAGCATGCTGTGCATATAACATGGCCATTCCACAACCAATGCATAAGATAATTACTTTGCAATCCTGTCACGTGCAGTTGTGAATGGTGGGGTCACTAAACAACTGAAAGGAAGAAAAAGTTCCATGAATGTTGCCAGGTTTGGTGAAGGCAGACAGCACTAAATGCACATAAACAATAAGGCTGAGTGTCTTTTTTATTCACCTGTGGGACGTGGACATTGCTGGCTGGTCAGCACTTATTGCCTGCCCCTATATACCATTGAGAAGGCAGTGGTGACTTGCTGCCTTGAACTGCTGTAGTGCATATGCTGTATGTAGACACACAATATCCTTTCGGAGGGAATTCCAGTATTTTGACCCAGCGACAGTGAAGGAACAGTGACATATTTCCAAGTCAGGATGCTAAGTGTCTTGGAGGGGAACATGGTGGAGCCTTGGTGGTGTTCCCATGTATCTGTTGCCCTTGTCCTTCGAGATGAGCTGTGATCATAGGTTTGGAAGGTGCTGTCTGAGGCTATTTGGTGAATTTCTATTGTGCATCTTATAGGTACTGTTACTGAATGTTGGTGATGAAGGGAGAGGATGTTTGTGGATGTGTTGCCAATCAAGTGAGCTGCTTTTTGAGTGTTGGAGATGCACCCATCCAGCAAGTGGGGAGTATTTTATCACACTTGTGATTTGTGCTTTGTAGATGGTGAACAGTTTCTGGGAGTAAGGAGGTGAGTTACTCACCACAATATTCCCAGCTTCTGACCTGTTATTGAAGCCACTGTGTTATGCAGTTAGTCCAGTTAAGGTTCTGGTCAATGGTAACTCCCAGAATGTTAATAAAAGGGGGTCAGTGATGATAACACCATTGAACGTCAAGGGACCGTGGTTTGTCTCTTATTGGAGATAATCATTGCCTGGCACTTGTGAGGTGCAAATGTTAATTGCCACTTGTCAGCTCAAGCCTGGATATTGTCCAGATCTTGTTTCATTTGTACATAGGTTGCTTCAAAGCCTGTGAAGTTGTGAATGATGCTGATTATCGTGCATTCATCAGCAATCATCCTGACCTCTGACCTTATAATGGAGGATAGGTCATTGAAGAAGCAGTTGAAGATAGTTGGGTCTAAGACACTACCCTGAGGAACCCCTGCAGAGGTGTCCTGGAGCTGACATGATTGATCTCCAACAACCACGACCATCTTCCTATGTGCCAGGTATGACTCCAACCATTGGAAATTTTGCCCCCAATACCCATTGACTCTAGTTTTGCTAGGGTTCCTTGATACCACACTCAGTTGAATGAGGCCTTGATGTCAGGGGCTGTCACTCTCACCTCACCTGGAAATCAGCTGTTTTGTCCATGTTTGAACCAAGGCTGTAATGAGGTCAGCAGCTGAGTGGCCCTGGCGGAACCTAAACTGGGTGTCACTGAACAGGTTATTGCTGAGCAGGTGCTGCTTGATAGCGCTGTTGATGCCACCTTCATCACTTTACTGATGATCAAGAGTAGACTTGATCGGGTACCAAGTAGATAGTACTTGGCCGAGTTGGATTCGTCCTGCTTTTTGTGTCCAGGACACACCTGGAAATTTTCTACATTGTCAGGTGGTTGCCAGTGTTGTAACTGTACTGGAAGAGCTTGGTTGGTGAGGTGCAAGTTCTGGAGCACAAGCTATTTTCAATACTTACGACTGATTATTATTTACTGAGTGAGTAAGCCATTAATCCACCTTTTAAGGACCCCACCCTCACAGAACCAAGTCTTCATTCAATTTGATTCCTTCCATTTGACGTCAATAAAGGACCCAGAAGAAGCTACTTTGTTGTACTGCTGAAAGTTTGTTTTAGAACAAACTGTACCTCTGTCTGAGGTGTTCCTGTACAGTTGCAACATTAGTATTCACAAAATGGAAAATTGACCAGTACTTTCTGTCCAACCCAACCAATTACCTATCAGTGAGTTTATTTTCATTCTTCAGGAAAGCATCATGGACTTTTCTATCAAGTGACACTTACTCACTTACAACCTACATATTGATGCTCAGTTTGGAGCTGGTCAGAGGGACCAGGTCCCAGTCCTTAGCATAAATTTGGAAAAAAATAGACTAGTTTCAGAGGTGAATTGAGAGTGATGACTCCCAATGTCTTGATAGCATTTTACCAAATGTGGCATATACGAACAGCTAATATTAAAATTGGGACTCAGCAGAAAACGTATTTGAGTAATATGTAACACAATGGAGAATGATTGCAGTTGTTGCAGACCAATTATCTTGGCCGTAAGACATTGTTGTACACATTCCTCAGCGTATTCTCCTTAGCTCAAACACCTTCAAATGCTTCAAAGACTTTTCCTTCATCATAGGTCAGATTGGTCTTGTTCATTGATAGTACACAGTCTTCCACTCCATTCACAACTCCTTAGATAATGAGACAGTCTGTACCTGGACCGCAATCAGGCTTGAGCTGAAACATTTGTGCTACACAAGTGCCAAGCAATAACTACCTCCAGCAAGGGAGTGTGTTTGACCACCTCTCCTACACATTCAATAACAGTACAATTGTGAACCCTCACAATCAACCAGAAGTTTAACTTGTCCAATCACGTAAGAACTGTGGTTATGGAACAGGCTATAAGCTGGCTATTCTGTAAAATATGACTGATATCCTGACTCCAGAGTCTTCCCAACACCTACAAGACACAAGTTAAAATTGTAAAAGAATATTTTCCATTGAGCTGGCTGAGCCTAACTTCAATAAAACTGAAGAAGCTCAACAAATTAACAACAAAGCAACTCGTTTCATTGACAACTTTTTCACCATATTAAGTATTCATTCCATTGACCACTGATACAGTGAGAGCAAGGCGAACCTTCTACAAGATCCAGTAAGTCACTGAGATTTCTTCAACAGTTTCCAAGTCTATAGAGTTTAGAGAACCCATCTAGAAAGACAAGGATAGGAGATGCATAAAACACCACCACATGCAAGCTCCCCTTGAACCTATTGAACATTCTGACTTGAAAACAAGTTGTACCTCTTTTATTGTCACCTTTCAAAATCCTGAAACTGTAGAGGTACCTGGAGCTCTTGGATTGCAGTGCCTTAACTCAGCAGCCAGCTTCCCCTCTTACAAGGGCTATTAGGCATGGTCAGCCATGCCCAGATTCCCTACAAGCAGGTTTTTGAAAATCCTAGATTAAGACTGTTGGCAATTAAAGTTGTAGGACGAACATTCGCTAGTTAATGGCCCTAGGTGATGTTAGACAAATGCAAAAAAAAACCAACAAGGTAGCTGTTTTCTAGAAGATTGTCATAGGTTTTGGATTAAACACATTCCAGATTACCTGCAGTTTATTTAAACCAGCAAGACAATTGTGTAATTGTTGTTTTGTTATCAGCTTCACATAGGTGAGTGGGCATTGAATATTAGCCCTTATGTGCTCCTTTCACGAAAGTGTGAATTGATATTTAATAGAGAAGAACAAATTGCTGCACAGATAGTGAAGAATATTGTGATATACTTTGTATAACTCTTTGAACAGGGTAAAAGACTTTCCTATTTAAGTATAGTAAATTTGACACTAATTGTCTGGGAACTTTAGATGCTTACACAATTTTTTCACCATGATCAATTCAAACCACAGACCGTTCTACAGGTTGATGAGGTAAGAGGTGATTTGTTGCCATTTCTGCGCCAATGGCCATTCCAGAATTTCTGAATTTCCATGATTTCTGAAGAAGGGTCTAGGCCCAAAATCTCAGCTTTCCTGCTCCTCTGCTGCTGCTTGGCCTGCTGTGTTCATCCAGCTCTACACCTTCTTATCCCAGCCATTCCAAAATGATTGCTTCAGAGCGCCCCAAAGTAACCAGTTGGCTACTTTCCTCTGCTCACGTGCTTAAATTGTCCCTGATAAGCATTGTTCTGACCAAGTGAAAAGGCTGGCTCCAATTACGGAGATCCCTGCTTTATGATTGTCCGATATATGAGCGTTCAGACTTAGAAACACGATCACATGCAGGAGTGTAAATTTTAAAAACCCGACATACAAACATTTCCTGTAGTTACAAATGGCTATTTTATATTACCCTGCATTATGTTCTGACTTGTGTACAAATTGACTGGCGAACTGACTCGAGAACCGAACCTGCGCACAACCCCGGGGACTGTATCAGTGAGTTTTCACCTCCAGTAATAGAATGCTGCAGGCAGCATCTGGCAGTTTTGCAGCCATCTAATAGGTTTGATGTAAGGTCATAGATATTCACCAATCCAAATACCTCAAAGAATCCATCTCTCATAATCATCAAATCTTACAACAAAGAAAAGGGATTGTTCGTTCATCGTCCATAACCTTTTTAAAAGAACTACCCAATTAATCCCATCCATTTCTCTTTCCACAGACCTGGATATTTCTCTCTTTTACAAGTATCAGTACAATGGTCTTTTGAAAGCCATAATTGATTCTGCTTCTGTCGGCTTCTCAGGTTTAGATCATTCCGGATCACAACAACATGATGTATAAAAAGATTCTGTCCTCTGATTGTTCTGCTATTTATCTCAAATCTCTGGTTATTAACCTTCCTACCAATGAAAACAGTTTCTCAGTGTCAGAACAGATACAAAAGCCTTACAAATATCTCCCATTAACCTTCTCTGCTCTAAAGAGAATGAAATGTCTTTTTTTCCTAATCTCTCCATGTAACTGGAGGCCATTCAAATGAGGAGGTAGGATGACTAAGTAAATCTTACTGAGGCTAGAGGCTCAGATAACACAGTGTGGTGGTCAAGGAACACCACAGGCCAGGCAACACCAGAGGAGCAGGAAAGCTGACGTTTCAGGTCAGGACCCTTCTTCAGAAATGGGGGAAGGGGAAGGGAGCTTTGAAAGAAATAGAGAGAGGACAGATGGGGCTGGGGAAGGTAGGTGGGATGGTGATAGGTGAGTGCAGGTCAGCAGTGGTGGAGATTGGTCAGTGAGGTGGGAGGGTTGGATAGGTGGGAGAGAAGATGGAAAGGTTGTATCAGGTCAAGGAGGCGGGGATGAGAGGGAGGATTGGTCATGGGATGAGATCGGGGGTGGGGAGATTTTGAAACTGGTAAAATCCACATTGAGAACGTAGGCTCCTGAGGCAGAATATGAGGTGCTGTCCCTCCTGGGCCTCCTTCAGTTTCCGGGTGGTGTCATTGTGACACTGGAGGAGGCCCAGGATGGACATGTCACCCAGGGAGTGGGAGTGGGAGTGGGAGTGGGAGTGGGGGTGGGAGGGGGAGTTAAAATGTATGGCAACTGGAAGGTATTGTCATTTATCATGAACAGAGTGCAGATCTTGTACAAAGCGGTCTCCAAGCCTCTGCTTGGTCTCACCGATGTAGAGGAGGCCACATCGGGAGTAGTGGATGCAATAGACCACCTTGACAGATGTGCAGGTGATCCTCTGTCTGAAGTGAAAGGTTTGTTTGTTGCCTTGGATGGAGGTGAAGGGGTAGGTGTAGGGGCAGGTGTAGCACTTGCTGGGATTGCAGGGAAAGGTGCCTGGGGATGTGGGGCTAGTGGGGAGTGTCGAGCTGACGAGAGAGCCGCGGAGAGAGCGGAGCCTACGAAAGGCAGATAGGGGTGGGGAGGGAAATATCTCTTTGGTTGTGGGGTCGGATCTCTGAGGCTAGAGGCCTCTGTTTTAACTTGCTTTTCAGTTTTTGGTCTGACTGGTCAGGTTTTTCAGGTCTCAGTGCACCCTGAAACACATGGGAGATGAAGGGGAGGTGAGGGCTTAGTGGTGTTATCGCTGGACTGTTAATCCAGAGAACCAGATAATATCTGCAAACCTGGGTTGAATCCCACCACGGCAGATGGTGGAATTTGAATTCAAAAAAAAAAAAATTCTGGAATTAAGAGTCTAATGATGACCATGAATCCATTGTTGATTGTCAGAAAAACCCATCTGGTTCACTACTGTCCTTGAGGGAAAAAAACTGCCATCCCTACCTGATCGAGCCTACATGTGACTCCAGACTCACAGCAATGTGGTTGACTCTCAACTGCTCTCTGGTTAATTAGGGATGGGTAATAAATGCTGCCTAACCAGTAATGCCCTCATCCTGTGAATGAATAAATAATAAAAAAAGTTCTTAAAATCCTTCCTAAAATGCGGAGACAAGAATTTAACACTATAGTCCAAATTGAGATGAGTAGACTAGAATTTTACAATTTGATCACAACCCTGACCTCTCCCCATGAAATCCTGGTCTGTTCACTTCCAGACTTAATGCCTACCCACTCTGAGGAGGTAGGATGACTAAGTGAACCCTACTGAGGCTAGAGGCCTCTGTTTTAACTTACTTCTCAGTTTTTGGTCTGATAGGTCAGCGCACCCTGAAACACATGGGAGCTGAAGATAACTTGACAAAGAAGACAACGTCTTTTATAGAACTGTGTGTCGACCAGAGCAACAACAGAAACTTAGCCTTGTCCACTTAGCTCCATTTCCAACCCTACCAGATCCCACTTTCAGATCAGGGTTTAGAATTTCATGAACAGGCGGTGAATTATCTCCAGCTCTGATCTCCTCCAGAGCGTTCCTATCCAACTGGGGGCTACATCCATCAATCATGCTGTTTTCTGAATGGGGAAGCTTTCTTACCAAATCTCCAGAACACACATGGTTACCCAAACCTCCAGATTTTCCCAACAACTCCATCTCTGTCCCTTTTCCCCTTCCAAAACTATGTAGTGCACCTCTATCTTAGTTCAGCACTATGTCGTTTAGTTTACAAAGTCTAGAAACCACTTCTTCTGCCACCTACAGAGATCCATGTCCATTAACCTCCAGGTCTCTCTGTTTCTTCAATCCCTTTAAAATTATACCAGTTTGTTCATGTTGAGCCAGACTGTGCTGCACAAAACTATGGTGCGTCAAAGAGAGGTGTTATTGATGTGAATGTCAGCCAGCAACTTGTGGTGAGGAAGAGATAGCACACAAGTTATAAAATGCTGCAGATTACTACAGAATTTGTGTTATTCTGTTTTCAGATTCATCAAAATGTCTTCTCACTCTTAACCTTCCCTTGAAAATCACAATGTTACTGTACTATATGAATGTTCCATTAACCTATTCTACAAAATATTAATTAATAGCATAAATAGTCACAGAGTGAGCGGTCGCTATGAGAGGCAGACAGAGGTGGGGAGGTAAATATCTCTTTGGCCGTGGGGTCGGATTTTTGGTGGCGGATGTGACGGAGAATGATATGCTGGATGCGGAGGTTGGTGGGGTGATATGTAAGGACAAGGGGAATTCTATTTTTATTTTTGTTGGGGGGAGGGGCTTTGAGGGCAGAAATGCAGGAAATGCAAGAGATGCGGTTGAGGCAATTTTCGATCACCTGAGGGGGTATGTTGTGGTCCTTGAAATAGGAGGACATCTGGGATGTCAGGGAATGGAATGCTCTTCTTGCAGGAAGGTGGGTGAGAGGAGGTGAAGTCTAGGTAGCTGTGGGAGTCAGTGGGCTTGAAATAGATGTCAGTTTCAAGGCGGTCACCAGAGATGGAGACAGAGAGGTCCAGGAAGGGAAGGGAGGTATTGGAGATGGTCCAGCTGAATTTGAGGTTAGGGTGAAATGTGTTAGTAAAGTTGATGAACTGTCCAAGCTCCTTGTGGGAGCACGAGGTAGCGCCGATACTGTCATCGATGTAGCGGAGGAAGAGGTGGGAGATGGTGCCAGTGTAGCAGCGGAAAAGGGACTGTTCCATGTATCCTACAAAGAGGCAGGCATAGCTTGGGCCCATTGATAATTCTTATTACATTCTTCCATAGTTGTGGCCATGGTCAGATCAGCTATTGTCTTATTGAATGGGGAGCAGGTTGAGTGGTTGAATGGCTTACGGACGTTCCTAATTTGTATCTTAGAATGTTGATATGTGTATATGTTCAAAGTTGGAAGGCTGATGGTGTTTTTGTTTCTTCCTTCTCCTCTTTCAGATGCAGAGTCCATTTAACTTCAGAGCAAATGCATCTATTTTTAGCATTGAGTGGATTTAAGTATTTAAATATTTACCCAGCAAACTTGTTTTTGTTCTCCATAACAAGTAAAATGGAACTCTCTAGCCAAGCATTATCTAATTATTTACATTCTGCGGTGTATCCTGTCTATATAAGGAAAGTAAACAGCTCAACCAAATTATATTCGAGAACAAAGTGTCAATAAAATATTATTTATCTGTGACAAATTAGTAATGTGATCTATGAGAACTCTACTTGGAGCTAAACAAATCACTTTCTGTAGATAATTACAAAATAAAACTTGTATATAAAATACATCAATTAATGTATTCTCTGAGGTACATACAATTTTGGATGTGTGTAAGTCGTATTCAGAAAACAGAAAGTCTGTCCTCAATCAAGCATTAAAAAAATTGTGCCAATTTTAACATTTCAGCAGGAAGGCTGTAGCTAGTGTGTTAAAACAGCAGGTAGACATGATCCATTATCTTCCCGCTATGATTGCACCCTGTAGCATCTTAATACCTGCATTTTCAAGGTAAGGAGTCTGTCCGCTGCACACAAACAGCTTTATCTGCAATAATATAACTCTCACAAGGAGATTTTAAGTCAGAAGCCCAACTATGATATCCTATCCCTAATCTGCCAAGGAAAGTCGACAGCGGACAAGATCCAGGGTCAGAAGAGGCCTTAGCAAGCTTGTTGCTACTTATTTTTAAAAGATTTCCTTGTAGAACTGAAGAAGCACTCGGTTAGCTTGGGAAGGAACCAAATTTGTTGCTTTTAGACACACTTGGCACATTTAGGATGATGTCCGTATTGAAATTGCCATGGGTGCTTCAATTCTACTCCAGCCTCTGCAAATACTACTCCATTCTGCAGATTAAAATTTGTGCTATTGTCTTCATAGTGAACACATAAATTGAACAAATATTTGAAGTACAGCTATTTAAGTAAAATTGTGGAATTAGGCCAATATTGTGCAAGTTGCTACAGTTAACTATGTGTGTACTTTAATACATATGGAGGTAATCTAAAAGGCTTTCATTCTTTGTTCATTCTTTGTTCATTCTTTGTAAATTCATTCTTTGTAAGTTTGTAAGTTCATTCTTTGTAAATATCATAAATCCTGGCATAAGTCTCTGTCAAAATTGAGGAATTCAGCTCATTTAATTGGAATTTTGTACGTTAACATGTTAAAGTCACAGTTGTGACAGAATTCAAGAATGACTCTTTCCCTTCCTTGATATCAGGTTTATTGCAATTTTGAGTTCCTAGATATTTTTTCATTTATTTAGTTATGAGATGTGATCATAGCAACCATAATTGCTCTTGAGAAATTGCTGGTGACCCAACTTCTTGAACGATGGCAGCTCCAGTAATAAGAAAAGAAGGGCAATTTATTTCCAAATTAGGATGGTACATGACTTGGAGGGCAACTTGAACATGGTGGTGTTCCCATGCACCTTCAGACTTTGACCTTCCAGGTGGTAGAAGTTGCAGATTTGGGAAGTGAGACTGAAGTAGCCTGGACAGATTGCCTAAGTGCTCACTGCAGCAAGATTGTACCAGTGATAGAGGGACTGAACGTTTAAAGTAGTGGTTACAATGCCAGTCAAATGGATTGATTTGTCCCAAATCATGTTGAGCTTCTTCAGTGTTATCAGAGTTGCAATGGACCAAGGAAAATGAGAGTATTATGGCATGTAAGTTGCAGAAAAACATTGGTGAGTTAGGAGATGTTCTAGTCATTTTGGAATACCTAATCTCTGACCTGCTTTCGTCATTACAATATTGTCTATCTAGTCTTATTAAATTTCTGATCAATGATAAACCCCAGGATCAGAAGATGAAGAAGAATCATATTGGGTGCAAACATTAACTCTGTTTTTCTCTCTACAGATACTGCCAGACCTGCTGAGTTTCTCCAGCATTTTCTGCTTGAATATTAAGGGGTGTTGGTTACAACCTCTCTTTTAGGGGATGGTCTTTTCCTGGCACTCGTGTGATGAAAGTATTGTTGTCATTTATCAGCTGAAATATGAGAGTTGCACACATATTTAGGATACATATACAGACTGCTTCATTAAGTGAAAATTGGGATTGGAATATACTACTACAGGTGAACATACCTACTGCTGGTCTTATGGAGAAATTATGAATCCTGAAGAATTTATGCAGCAATATCCTGAGGCTGAGGTGATCAGCCTCCACAATCCATGGGCATTTTCTATTTTATTAGGTAGCCCTCAGTCTTTAACCATTGAATTTTGGGCCAAAACTCAAATAAAATATGGAGTCAAGCAATCCCATGGAATATGGAATCAAGCGAAACCCAAACTGAGATTATGGGAACAGATTTCTGATGAAGAAGTGTCGTTTGATATCACTGTTAATGATGCTTTCCATCACGTTGATTGAGAGCAGATTGAGCAAGTAATAATTTGCCAGGTTATATTTGTCCTGGCTTTTGTAAACAGGGCATTACTGATCAATGTTCAACTATCAGTTGGATATCAATATTGTGACTTTACAGGAACCTCCTGGCTAGAGCCACAACTTGTTATGGAACATAAGTCTTCAGCACTGCACCAGCATGTTATGCGGGCCCAAAGCTTTACAGTATTCACTACACTCTGTTCTTTCTTGCTATCATATGGGAGTGAATTGAATTGGCTGAATACATGTTCTGTGTTGGAGACACCCTTAGGGGGAGGCTGATATGGCCCAGCCAATGAATTCTTTTAGCTGAAGAAGGTTGGGAACATTTCAGCATTGTTGTGTGACGGGCTCTGCCTTCATTGAGGATGGCAATTTGCATGCCCAGAGAGGAAGACCAGTTGTAAAACCAGAAATACTTGGAAATGAATGTATTGGTCATATTGGAGTTACTTTTCGAGTTATGCAAGGTGGATCAGACAAGTACATGTCATTCACAAGTTTTACCGGATTATCCTTCTGGGTGGAGCCTCCTCCTTCTCCTCCTATTATTTGTCAAATTGTCTACCATTATTGACAACTATATATGGCAGAACTGCAGTACTTTAATCCAGTTTATTGGTTGTAGGATCACTCGGCTCTCCTACTAGCATGCTGCTTCTGCTGTTCAGACGTGAGTAGTCATGTGCTTAGCAGATTGACACCTCAGTTTCAAGTCAACTTGTCACTGCTCCTGGCATAATCTACAATTCCCTTTGAACCAGAGTCGGCCATCTGGCAGAGTGGTAATGGTGGAGTGAGGGATACATTGGGCTATGAAGATTGTCACGGAATAATTCTGTTGCATGGTTGGGCCATGGAATCTTTTGGAATTTTTTTTCATTCCCTCATGGGGAATTCATGAGTGCACTGCTTGCTGGCCTGCATTTAATGCTCATGCCTAGTTGCCTTGAGGTGGTGGTGAGCTGCCTACTTGAACCTTATGATGGAGGGAAGACTATTGAAGAAGCTGATGATGATTGGGCCTAGGCCACTACCCTGAGGAACTCCTGCAGAGATGTCCTGGAGCTGAGATGAATGACCTCCAACAACCACAACCATCTTCCCATGTACCAGGTATGAGTCTTAGGGAGGGAATTCAAGTATGTTGACCCAGTGACAGTGAAAGAGTGGCGATATATTTCCAAGTCAGGATGGTGAGTGCCTTGGAGGAGAACTTGCAGGCAGTGTTATTCCCATGTATCTGCTACTCTTATCCTTTTAGATGGAAGTTGTCATGGGTTTGGAAGGCGCTGCCCAAACATCCTTAGTGAATTTCTATAGTGCACTCTTGTAGATAGTACACACTGCTGCAACTGAATGTCAGTGGTAGAGGGAGTGGATGCTTGTGGATGTGGTACCAATCAAGCGAGCTGCTTTGTCCTGGATGATGTAAAGCTTCTTGAGTGTTGTTAGAATAGCACCCACCCAGGCAAGTGGGGAGTATTCCATCACACTCCTGACTTGTGCCTTGTAGATGGTGGATAGGCTTTAGGGAGGCAGGAGGTGAGTTACTCACTGCAGTATGCCGAGTCTCGGACCTGCTCCTGTAGCCACTGTGTTTATGTGGTGATTCCAGTTGAGTTTCTGGTCAATGATAACCCCCAGGATGTTGATAGTGGGCAATTCAGTGACGGTAACACCATTGAAAGTCAAGGGGCAGTGGTTGGGTTGTCTCTTATTGGAGATGGCCATTGCCAGACACTTGTGTGGCATGAATGATACTCGCCACTTGTCAGCCAAGCCTTGCTATTGCCCAAATCTTATTGCAGTGAACATGGACTGCTTCAGTATCTGAGGAGTCGTGAATGGTGCTGAATATTGGATAATCAACAGCGAACATCCGCACTTCTGATCTTGTGATGGAGGGAAGAACATTGAAGCAGCTGAAGATGTTTAGGCCTAGGACACTACCCTGAGGAATTCCTGCAGAGATGTCCTGGAGCTGAGGTGAAAAGCATCCAAGTACCATGACCATTTTCCTATGTGCCAGGTATGACTCCAACCAGCAGAGATTTTAGCCCCCATACCCACTGATTCCAGTTTTCCTAGGGATTATTGATGCCATACTCAATCAATTGCTCTCTGGATGTGAAAAATTTACATCACTAATGGGGAGAACTAATACGGCAGATTCAAAGTCTCTATTAGTAAGCTAAGCAGGGTACTACTTGTTGTTTATTGTTTTCACGCTTCTAACTATTCCTCTTAAGTAAACATGGAGCATTCTTTGAACTGTAATTGTTTTTCGGGTATTTAACATTATTGCAAACTCTAGTTTCTCCTACCTATAAATAAAAACTCAATCCCGAAGCTATTGTTCTTAAACATGTAAACAAAAGAATAAGGTATTCAGAACAGGGATAAGGGGAGAACAGACCAATTGACTTTACACCCTTTTTGGGTGGAAGTCAAATTCCATCCTGCCATGAATTTTAACTTAACTTAAAAAAAGACTTTACAAAAAGGAGATAGCAAGAGCTGCAGGTGCTGGAGTCAGACTCAACGCAGTGTGGATCTGGAGGAACACAACAAGCCAAGCAGCATCAGAGGAGCAAAAAGGAGCATGCCAATGGAATAACACCACCTAGCATCCACAGTTCCTGCTACTGGAATGGTTGCTTCAGCAACTGATAAGGCCCTGGAATAATGTGATGAGAATTTACTGTGTAAAACAGAAAATCTCACCCAACTCTTCCAATCCTGTGCCCAACTGCAATTCTATTATTTTGTTGCCTCTATTGGTACACTATTCTAAAGTCACTAGGCCCGAAATGTTGGCTCTGATTTCTGTCCACAGATGCTGCAAGATCTGCTGAGCTTTTCCAGCAATTTCTGTTTTTGTTTGTGGTTAAGAAGGTGTTTCGTACACTTGCCTTCATTGCTCAGGTTTTTGAGTATAGGAGTCGGGATGTCTTGTTGAGGTTGTACAGAACGTTGGTGATTCCTCTTCTGGAATGCTGTGTGCAGTTCTGATCGCCATGTTATAGGAAGGATATTATTAACCTGGAGAGGGATCAGAAAAGATTTAACAGGATGTTGCTGGGAATGGAGTATTTTAGTTATAGGGAGAGGGTGGATAGGCTAGAATTTTTTTCCCTAGAAGGCTGAAGGGTGACCTTATAGAGGTTTATAAAATCATGAGGGGCATAGAAAAGGTGAATAACAAAGGTCTTTTCCCTAAGGTGGGGGAGTTCAAAACTAAGGGGCATACTTTTAAGGTGAGAGGAGAAGGATTTAAAAAGGACATGAGGGGGAGCTTTTTTACACATCGAGTGGACTGTGTGTGAAATGAACTGCGAGAGGAAGTCACAGAGTCATAGAGATGTATAGCATGGAAACGGACCCTTCAGTCCAGCTCGTCCATGCTGACCAGATATCCTAGACAGATCTAGTCCCATTTGCCAGCATTTGGCCCATATCTCTTTAAACCCTTCCCATTTGTCTACCCATCAGTATACCTTTTAAATGTCATAATTGTACCAGCCTCCACCACCTCCTCTGGCAGCTCATTCCATACATGCACCACCCTCTGCATGAAAAAGTTGCCCCTTATGTCCCTTTTAAATCTTGCTCCTCTCATCTTCAACCTATGTCCTCTAGTTTATGAATCCCCACCCCAGGGAAAAGACCTTGTCTATTTACATTATCCATGACCCTTATTATTTTATAAACCTCTATAAGGTCAACTCTCAGGCTTCGACACTCCAGGGAAAATAGCCCCAACATATTCGCCCTCTCCTGATAGCTCAAACCCTCTCCGACACTCTTGTAAATCTTTTCAGAGCTCTTTCAAGTTTCGCAACATCCTACGTATAGCAGGGTGACCAGAATTGCATGCGATATTCCAAAAGTAGCCTGACCATTGTCTTGCACAGCCACAACATGACCTCCCAACCTCCAAAACTCAAATGCACTGTCCAATAAAGGAAGCATACCAAATGCCTTCTTCACTGTCCTATCTACCTGGGACTCCACTTTCAAGGAACTATGAACCTGCGTTCCAAGGTCTCTTCATTCAGCAACTCTCCCCAGGACCTTACCATTAAGTGTATAAGTCTTGCCCTGATTTGCCTTTCCAAAATGCAGCATCTCACATTTATCTAAATTAAACTCCATCCGCCACACCTCAGCCCATTGGCCCATCTGATCAAGATCCTTTGTACTCTGGGGTAACCTTCTTCGCTGTCCACTACACCTCCAATTTTGGAGTCAGATGCAAACTTACAAACCATGCCTCCTCTGTTCACATCCAGATTATTTATATAAATGACAAAAAGCAGTGGACCCAACACCAATCCTTGTGGCACACCGCTGGTCACAGGCCTCCAGTCTGAAAAGCAAACATCAACCATCAACCATCAACCTCTGTCTCTATCTTTGTGCCAGTTCTGTATCCAAATGGCTAGTTCTCCCTGTATTCCATGTGATCAAATCTTGCTAACCAGGCTACCATGAGGAACCTTTCGAACGCCTTACTGAAGTCTGTATAGTTCACGACCACCGCTCTGCCCTGATCAATCCTCTTAGTTACTTCTTCAAAAGACTCAGTCAAGTTAGTGACACATGATTTCCCACGCACAACACCATGTTGATTATCCCTAATCAGTCATTGCCTTTCCAAATACATGTAAATCCTGTCCTTCAGGATTCCCTCCAACAAATTGCCCACCACTGACGTCAGGCTTGCCATTCTACAGTTCCCTGGCTTTTCCTTATCACCTTTCTTAAATAATGGCACCACATGAGCCAATCTCCAGTCTTCCGGCACCTCACCTGTGACTATTGATGATACAAGTATCCCATCAATCACTTCCCTAGCTTCCCACAGAGTGGTGAATGTAAGTACAGTTACAACATTTAAAAGACATTTGGATAAGTACATGAATAGGAAAGGTTCAGACGGATATGGTCCAAACACAGGCTGATGGGACTAATCTAGTTTGGGAATGTGGTCGGCATGGACTGGTTCAATCGAAGGGTCTGCTTCCATGCTGCATGAATCTACGACTCTATCACACAATGACTCTAAATATGTCATACATTTTGTAGTGGGTCTTTCTGGCATGAAATCTTTTTTTTTCAATAATCTCTTATTTAGAATATATCTTTCTATTTGTACTTGCCTTATATTTGAAAACTAAATATCATATCTAAAAATACAGAAAGTAATTTATGTATCAAGATTCTAGCTATTCAAGGTTTACACAAAATCCTTGCAAACTACCAGCAGTGGTTACTTCAAAAGGAATTAATCAGAACTGTGGAATGCTTCAACATTGTTAACAATAGGTAATTGCCCCTGTAAAACATTCACAGTACTTAGTAACCATATGTTTCAGATAAGTTGGACATCAATAAAAGAGCACTTTTTTGGTTGTTTTCAAAATGTGATTATGACTGGCATGTTGGGACATTTAAAAACCACAAATGCTATTTGTGTTACTAATTTCCTGTAAAGCTTAGTTTTGCCACTATTGATATGATCGAGTTTCAGCATTGACTAACCACACACATTGCTGTTCACTCTCACATTAGACTAGATGACTCTGGTCATACTGGAAGTGATTGATACAGGCTGTTGGCTCAATAAAAGGAACACCAAGCAGACCAATTCTGTTTTGTGGTTTTCTAAAATGAAACCTCATCGTTTAATGACCAATGTGTATGCATTTAAATAAATAGAAAAGCAGTATTTTACATTATATTACATCCTTTATCCTATATACATGTACAAATTAATTAGATTGTGCATATATTAGCCTAGTGCTGATTAGATTCCTAGTATATTCATTGAATGTAACCTGATGAAAATATGCCCTATCTGCGACATTTTTTGTAATATTGTCTGAGACAATTCATACACTTTCTTTGTTTTATACTGACTTTTAATATTGTTATAGAGTCATACAGCATGAAAACAGACCCTTCAGTCCACCCAGTCCCTGCTGGACCATGTTCCCAAACTAAACTAGTCCCACCTGCCTGTGCGAGGCCCATATCCCTCCAAACCTTTACTATTCATGAACACATCCAAATATCTTTTAAGCATTGTAACTGTACCTGCATCCACCACTTCTTCTGGCAGTTCATTCTCTTGAGAGATGAGACAAATCCTATTAGTCGCACCAAGCATTGTATCCATTTTCAGAGAATTGAACCAAGTCTTGTCAGGTCAAATAATTGGCAGAACTTGATGCCTTTGAGATTAGAGAAACTGGCAATGCTCAGTTTGGACACCTTCAGAGAACTTCCTGGTAAAGTCTTAACAAGGTACATTGGATGCCTAGCTATATCACATCAAACTGACCATTAGTAATCAAAAGCTGAGCCCAATCTTTTCCTCTTCTAATATCCACACCGCTACTGTTTTGCTGTCTCAAGCCTACTTTTTCATCATTAACGAGTGCCATCAGGTAGTCTTTCACTTTTGACTGAACATAAAATAGTATTGCTAGTTTTTCCCTTTATTTAACTCATACAAGAGGTTAGTAAAACTACAGAAAAGTATCTTCATGGGAAAACAACCAGTGAGAGAAATTGACAGAATGCGAGTTGAAAAGTTAAATATTTTGGTAAAGGCCATTCAACCCCACGTCTGCTCTTTGCAAACTAAGTCAGCTGTGTTGCCTGTATGTTTGTCTGTTTCAAACTGTATTTCACTTTCCCTTTAATGGTTGCAATCAATGACCTTTGTATCAAACTGCTCTCAATGAGAAAACATTCCATATTGCAAGATTTTTCTGCAAAAACACACTTCCAATCGAGTGTTCTTGTAAAATGGAATTTTCCCCTGAATTTCGTTGAAACAAAATGTATATGGTTTTTTTTTCTAAGAAAAAGCAAATGATCACCATTGTGTGCTTATCATTATTATTCTGGGATTAATTTTATATCAGAGGTTCAATGGGAGAATGGGACGAGAGAAATAATTGTAAAACAAATACGTATTGAATTTCAGCTGGCAGGAGTGTAGCCAGGGTTAGGAAAAGCTATTGTAATACAATGAGGAATGTGAAAGTCTCCTGAAAACATGAAAGATATTAGTTTCCCGTGGGATTAATTTTTTTTTCCCTGATGTTTGTGAGGTTCATGTGCAAGCAAACAAAACTTCTTTTGGATTTTAAAGTGTGGAAACTGGGATCTCAGTTAAATAACTGATGAGGAGTGCATCAAAATCATACATATCAATATTGGGCAAACAGCATGATCTTTGGTGCACTGGTATTTCACCAACTTGAAGTGTGAGACTGAGTGTAGAATCTTACAGCGGCCCAAATGACAACAGCAAGAGATTCACTGTGGGAGAATCATGCAAGAAGCCTGGTGAGACTTATCTTGACATTGGGAACAGCAAGAGTCATACAGTCATGGAGCTGTACAGCAAGAAAACAGACCCTTCAGTCCAACTCATCCATGCTAAGCAGATACCCTAAATTAATCCAGTCCCATTTGCCAGCATGTGGCCCATATTCCTCTAAACCCTTCCTATTCATCTACCCATCGGGATGCTTTTTAAATGTTGTAATTGTGCCTGCCTCCACCACTTTCTCCGGTAGCTCATTTCATACACGCCACAACATGACCTCCCAACACCTATACTCAATGCACTGTCCAATAGAGGCAAGCATACTAAACAACTTCATCACTATCCTATCTACCTGGGACTTCACTTTCAAGGAACTATGAACCTGCACTCCAAGGTCTGTGGTTAGCAATGCTCCCTAGCTCATTGCATTCTTCTATATCTGTTAGGCATCAAGCCAGCTTTCTTGCTAGGCTGCAGCAAATTGCCATTGAAAGGGTTATTGCTTATTCGAAACCTTATTAATGGCATATCTTGCCTCATTAATAATAACTTCTCATCTTACCAAATATGCTAAACAACTACACATGGAGAATTCTTGAAATGGAAATAAGAGCAGATACCTGCCAATTTCAGCTCACAGCTTTCTCCAAAAGATCTCCCACGTGGCCAGCAGGCCCAAACATCTTAGGGCATGTGCCAGCCTCCAGAGATCCTCAAGGATCATCTCCAGTCCACTTTCAGTATGCTTCTGCACTTCAACACTACACCTCATACAGCACTAGCAACTGTTGTTGTAATACTGCAGGAAGCATGCTTTGTGATCAGGGACCCACATAGGTTATGAACTGAACTGGACTGAAACTGACTTATGGATTATACAGGGCTGCATTTCTGACTATGGACTGTACTGGGTTGCATCTCTGACTTGTGGACTGGACCGGGTTTCACTTCTGAGTTATGAACTGTAGCAAGCTTTATCTTTGGTCTGAGATAAACGGTACTGCAGATGCTAGAGAATCCGAGATAACAAGCGTGGGGCTGGATGAACACAGCAGGTCAAGCAGCATCATAGAAGCAGGAAAACTTGACGTTTCGGGCCTAAACCCTTCATCAGAAATGGGGGAGGGGAAGACGGTTCTGAAATAAATAGGGAGAGAGGGGGAGGCGGATAGAGGATGGATAGAGGAGAGGATAGGTGGAGAAGAGGCAGACAAGTCGAAGAGGCGGGGATGGAGCCAGTAAAGGTGAGTGTAGGTTGGGGGGGTAGGGAGGAGATAGGTCAGTCCAGGAAGGACGGACAGGTCAAGGGGACGGGATGATGTTAGTAGGTAGGAGATGGGGGTGTGGCTTGAGGTGGGAGGAGGGGATAGGTGAACAAACAACTGCACCTCCCAGTCGCGAACCGTTTCAACTCCCCCTCCCATTCCTCAGACGACATGTCCATCCTGGGCCTCCTGCAATGCCACAGTGATGCCACCCGAAGGCTGCAGGAACAGCAAATCATATTCAGCCTGGGAACCCTGCAGCCCAACGGCATCAATGTGGATTTCACAAGCTTCAAAATCTCCCCTCCCCCAGCCGCATCCCAAAACCAGCCCAGCTCATCTCCACCTCCCTAACCTGTTTTTCCTCTCACCTATCCCCTCCTCCCACCTCAAGCCACACCCCCATCTCCTATCTACTAACATCATCCAGCCCCCTTGACCTGTCCATCCTCCCTGGACTGACCTATCTCCTCCCTACCCCACTACCTACACTCACCTTTACTGGCTCCATCCCCGCCTCTTCGACTTGTCTGCCTCCTCTCCACCTATCCTCTCCTCTATCCATCCTTTATCTTTGGTCTGTCCACTTGCTGTCATAGTGCTCAGTCACTCTGTGCCTTCCTGGATGCTCACAGCCTTGCTTTGCCCTTTTGCGCTTTGTCCCCTCAACCAGCGATACAAGCTCACAGAACTTCCTTATTGCTATGCTGTTTGGTGCAGGTACAAAGCCAAGAAGCTTGACTTGGTTGTCAGCAGCCCTCAGTCAAGTCAAGGGTTCCTGGCACAATACATCAAGAACAACCACTGAAACAAGTCCAAAAGCTTGGACACAGTCAGTCAGCCATACAAAGTGGTCAGTGTCAGAATTTTTTTCCCATAAAGAGTAAGGAGCCAAATGCCAGGCAGCCCACTACCTGTCTTGGCTCCTTCTGCCCAATTTTAAGCTGTTTTCCTCTCTGCAGTGACAGAAGGAGGTATTACGAGAGATGCAAGTGAATGGCACAGCCGTTAGTATTTGCACAGGTCAGGAGGTGCCCTGAGCAAGTGAGTAGGCAGCGCTGAGGGAATGTAGAGTGCATGGTGTCACGCACTGGTGTCGGTGACAGCGAGTGAGGGAAGATGTTGCAGTCAATAGTGACAGTGACAGAACATGAACCCTTGTGGGAGTTGGGTACAATAGCAGAGATAGAGTGAATGTGAGGTATCGGGGAGAAGGGAAGGAGGGAAGTGGGCCGTAACGCATGTTAGTGGAATGGAGAGGGTCATTGACCTTCTTCCTACCGAGCTGTGCATTCCTCCAAGTGCTGAGAATGCAGTTATCTGGGTGGCAACCTCAGTTCACGCTGGCATGGTCTGGGTGTTGTAACCTCATTTGGTGGTCCTGGAGGAAGAGGGCACCCCAGCCCTGCATCATTCCATCCAGCTGAACCTCCAGGTCCCTAGCTGCACAGTGAGGCTCCAATTTACCCTTGTCTACCATGTCCAGGATGAATATTGGTAACTGCGTAGGGTAGCTCTGAACTAACAATGTTTGCCCAGGTGCATAATTTCCATTTAAAGGTGGCACCAGTACAATGGATGCTGGTGAATTCTAGCATTGATGAGTTGTTATGGGAAGGCACCCAGTAAGGTAGGGGCTAGAATCATGTGAGAGCGGTGCCATAGGTGTGAGGTAGTTAGTTAATGAGGCATGTTTGGCAAGGCACTGTGAGAGAATTCAGTAGGCCTCACAGAACAAAACCCTCCAAAAAACTCAATGCAAACCAACACTTAGCCAATAAATGTAAGATTCAGCGCAATGTTTATATTGCAATTTTCTGACTGCACCTCTGGATTGAAAATGAGCTTATATGAATCATAAGAATACAAGGGCTCTCCTGCACAATATAGTTTATTTAATGGTTCCTTTTTATGGATAGTGAAGTGCTGAATGGTACACCCATTAGATGAAATCCCATTATTATCTGTTACATTTTTATATATTCTATGAACTTCCACATGGCTGTAGTACATAATAAAAAAGCTAACAAGATGAAAAACTTTTGCCGTAAAATTACAAGTTCTGTGATATTGGTGGTGATTCTGCAATAGATTGGGTCATGAAAGAACAATGGGCAGAAAGACTAAGCAGAGATCAGGAGAAATTATGGACAAACTCAGCAGGTCTGGCAGCACCTGTGGAGAGAAAGCAGAGTTAACATTTCGGGTGCAGTGACCTGTCTTCAGAACTAGCAGCCAGGAAATGGTCGGTATATGTGCTGAAAGGTTGGGGGAGGTGGAAAGAAGTGAACGATAATGGTTGTTGCCACAGATGCTACCAGACTTCCTGAGTTTTTTCCAACAATTTGTGTTTTTGTTTCTGATTTCCAGCATCTGCAGTTTTTGGTTCTATTTTGGACAAAACAATCAGTCACATTAGACGCTTCACACCCAAAGCTTTTGAGAAAAGTATATGAAGCTAACATTGCAAACAGCAAGAGCTTCATTTAGATATTTCCTTGTGTTGTAACAGGATACACTTGCACTTTACCGTCATCCTTTACAAGAACGTACTGTGAACTGTTTTTGCTCCTTAAATCGGGCAATAAGCAAAAACAAAACATTAGTGTAAAGGGTGGCATATGGTGTCTTCAGAAGAACAATGGAAAGTGTTATTTTTCTTTATCTTTGTGCTGGATGTTAGTTCTCATTCTAATTCATGACTATTATCAACATTTTTAGTCATCTCCTGACTCCAAATGTCAATAGTTGTGATTATAATTCCAAAAATGTGGATCCTGGTAGAGAGTTTGCTTTTATTGAGCAACTTGGAAAGAGGAAAAGAATGCAAGATAGGTTATGTTGCATTAAAGGGGAATTGTCTTAGCTTGGCCTTATCCACAAAGTTACGTATAACTATAGCAGCAATTTATTGCTGTTATAATTTTGAAAGTACTTGTTGAATCTGTTTGAAGTTGTTCCCATGTTTTATCTACACTCTCCCAATGGGAGTTTGATGCATTTTAAGGATGAAAATAGAACTTGAGAAGAATCATTGGACTGTGATCATCTCGCTTGTTATCCTCCAGTGGCCTTGTCATTGACCTAGAACTAATCGTACTCCTTTTCTACTCCTTTCTACTCCGGTTCCCAGCAAACCAACTTCTTTTTTTCTCCATGCTTGATGATATTGTCATCCACTCCTTGCCCTTTTTTGTTCACCTTTCGTACAATTGCAGTTTGTTACCCTTTTCTTTGAAAAGCCAATCCACACCTCCTGCACTTTCTTGAGGCAGTAGATTTGTGGCCTGCTTTATGCCCAAAGACCATCAGAGGTATGGACGCTTCATATTTATCTCTCCTGTTGCTCTCCATTTGTACCCTTCCAATTGCACAGTGTAAGTATGTAAATATGGATTCACGCTATCTATGCGCCTTGTTGTTTGTGGGATCAGTATGAATTAAATTAATGTTTTTCCTGAACAGGGATACGTTATGAAATAAGTACAAAACAAGACTCAGGAGTTAAAGGAATGTGTGAAAGTCCCTCACCCATGTCTTCTAGAGCCGAGGCAGATGTTGTTCTAATGGCAGTGGTCAAGGTATTAAAGTAATAGATTAGTTTAATTACAGGGAGATAGCAGAACTCTGAGGTACAGATGGATCTGGGTATCCTGGTATATGAATCACAAAAATAGCATGCAGGTAATTAGGACGGAAAATAGAATGTTTTGTTTATTGTGAGGGAGATGGAACATAATAGTAGGGATATTTTGGTGCACTGTGGGAGTTCTATGGTTCTATGGCAAGACACTGCAACCTAAAGTACTGTGTTTAGTTTTGGTCTCCTACAATAGAACCATGAAACTCCCATAGTGTGGAAACAGGCTATTTAGCCCAACAAGTCCACACCGACCCTCCAAAGAGCATCTCACCCATCCCTATCCCCATCCTCCTACCCTATCCTTGTAGCCCTGCATTTCCCATGGCTAACGCACCTAACCTACACATCCCTAAAAACTATGGGAATTTAGTATGTCCAATCCACCTAACCTGCTCACCTTTGGACTGTGGGAGGAGACTGGAGCACCCGGTGGAAACCCACACAGACACAGGGAGAATTCTGGGGGATACTGTTTTGGTTGTTATTGCAGGGAGGGGGTGTGAGGGATGAGTTGATGATAAATAACAACCAAAACAGAATCCCCGTCGTCCTCACGTACCACCCCACCAACCTCCGGATCCAACGCATCATCCTCCGACACTTCTGCCATCTGCAATCCGACCTCACCACCAAAGACATTTTTCCCTCCCCACCCTTATCTGCCTTCCGGAGGGACCACTCTCTCCGTGACTCCCTTGTCCGCTCCACACTCCCCTCCAGGCCCACCACACCCGGCACTTTTCCCTGCAACCGCAGGAAGGGCTACACCTGCCCCTACACTTCACCCCTCACCCCCATCCCAGGCCCCAAGAAGACTTTCCACATCAAACAGATGTTCACCTGGACATCTGCTAATGTGGTATGTTGCATCCGCTGTTCCCGTTGTGGCCTCCTCTACATCGGGAAACCAAGCAGAGGCTTGGGGACCGCTTTGCAGAACACCTGCGCTTGGTTCGCACTAAACAACTGCACCTCCCAGACGTGAACAGTTTCAACTCCCCTCCCATTCCTCAGACGACATGTCCATCCTGGGCCTCCTGCAGTGCCACGGCGATGCCATCTGAAGGTTGCAGGAACAGCAACTCATATTCCGCTTGGGAACCCTGCAGCCCAATGGTATCAATGTGGACTTCACAAGCTTCAAAACCTCCTCTCCCCCTACCGCATCCCAAAACCAGCCCAGCTCGTTCCCGTCTCCCTAACCTGTCCTTCCTCCCACCTATCCCCTCCTCCCACCCCAAGCCCCATCCCCACCTCCTACCTACTAACCTCATCCTGCCCCCTTGACCTGTCCGTCCTCCCTGGACTGACCTATCTCCTCCCTAACTCCCCACCTATACTCACCTTTACTGGCTCCATCCCCGCGTCTTTGACCTGTCTGTCTCCTATCCACCTATCTTCTCCTCTATTCATCTTCTATCCGCCTCCCCCTCTCTCCCTATTTATTTCAGAACCCCGTTCCCCTCTTCCATTTCTGAAGAAGGGTCTAGGCCTGAAACAGCAGCTTCCTGCTCCTCTGATGCTGCTTGGCCTGCTGTGTTCATCCAGCCCCAGAACTTGTTATCTCGGATTCTCCAGCGTCTACAGTTCCTACTATCTCTGTCACTAATCCAGAGTTTGATTTGTGCACCCTTCCACAGATGGGGCATGTGGTGTTGGAGGAGATGCAAGCCTTACCCTCTACCAGGGCCTGTCAGAGAAGCTCAAAATGATTGGCACTTTCATGGATGTCTTTTCTACAGCTTGGGCAATTTTGAAGAAGAGTTTTCCATGAATCAGTCAGGATGTTGTACGTTTTTGGCGTGGCTTTGAAGACAAGCTTGAAGCATTTCATCTGCCCTTTCTTGTAACTGTTTGGCATCATGAAGCTAAGAATAGGGAACTTGAAGTCTTCTGTCAAGCTTGAAAGTGATGTGACCCACTTAACGCAACTAATTGATCATAATCAGTGTCTTGAGGTTGGGGATGTTGGCCTGAGAAAGATTGCCGATATTGGAATGTCTATCCAAACTTGCAGATGTCACTAAAATTGGTTGAAAAGTAGTTACACTAAAGAAATCAGAGATTTACAAATAGATATGGAAATGTTAGGTGGATGAGCCAATATCTGGCAGATGGAGTTTAATATGAATAATTCAGAATAATAATTCGGAATAATTAATTAAACAACATCAAACATAGAAAGAGTCCAAACTCTAACGCTGCCCTGATTAAAGACTTGCCATGGCCAGTGACACTTATTCAGGTCAAATTTGCTGCCGTCAGTACTCTCACATTACCCCAGTAGAATATCCAGCTCTATGCAATTTTCTGGTAAATAGTTATTTTATGATTATTAATAATTCCAACAACTATTTAGTCAAAGTCAAGCTCCAGAGAAGCCAAATTCTCCCATGCTCCAATTTCACAAAGCTGAAAACGTAATTCTTGTCTCCACTTTATATCTACATGCTTTCAACTTCAAATCCACACATTTTCCTGACAATGCACTTAGACTGAATCTGGGAGGATGCAGCCTTAGCTTTCAAGGTGGTAGCCATAATGTGGCGATGCCGGTGTTGTACTGGGTTGGACAAAGTCGAAAGTCACACAACACCAGATTATAGTCCAACAGGCTTATCTAAAATCACAAGCTTTTGGATCACCCCTCCTTTGTCAGGGGAAATCCTGGCAAAGGAGCAGCGCTATGAAAGCATGTGATTTGAAATAAATCTGTTGCACTATAACCTGGTGTTGTGTGACTTGTAGCTTTCAAGATGATATCCTTCTACCATGAATCCTTGCCTAACATCCAGCTTTTTGTCAGCAAAACTTTATAACAATCAATTGTATGATTTATTTTTCCAAAATGTTTTCCTCAATGACCTTCAGCTCTCACAACATTAAACCAAGTTAAAACTTTTCTGCACAGATTTTGCTGGTACAAAATTCACAAACCTTTAAACCTCCAGCCTGCTCCATTGATTCCAAGTCAATTGATTTCAGGATCTCATCCATGTTTTCAAAGTCACCCTCCCTAACTGATTACAATGTAACATTAATCAGCTCAAATTATATGTTCTTCTGATTTTCCTGCTTCATGTTAGTCACTGCTTATGCTGTCCAGATTTCTCCCTCTAAACCAATAGGCCTTTCAATCTCTTTCCCTAGCTTGAAATGTTTCACCAGTACCATGTCTTCAACCATTTTAATCTAATCCCTCACAAATTCCTCCTTTCCTCTTCTGCTCCCTCCTCTTATCTTGTGCCTTGTGTTGTGTGGTTAAATGTAATTTTGCCTGGGAAGCACCAGATAAATGCAAGTTATTCTTGTCTAATTGAATCCAACAAAACATACAGCACAACAAACATCAAATCTTGTACTTTATCTTCAAACGTAGGAGAAATTATAGCTTGCTGTGATTGCTTAAACGTGACTAAAACTTGAAATTTGTTTGAGTAATCAAGATTGTAAAATTGATCCTTAATTGCTTTCATGTTGTTATGTAGTCTGCTATTTCCTGCTACATGCACAGTGAACCTTCTAACACTGCAATCTCTTGTCTTACATCTAACTTACAGTAGACAGCTAAAGTATCCAAAACATCATTTTTATAGATTGTTCATTTATGAGAAATGGTCTTTGATACAAAAGAAAGAATTATAAAGAGGTGTCACTCAGAGCAGTTTGTACATTATTATTTAAGGCAATTTTATTGAGGCAAGTATGATGACATTAAATAAATTGTTTTGCAGATTTTCTTACCAGTGAAGATGGCAGAGAAAAGGTCCCTCAGGCACACAGGAAGGTCTTCAAACAACTGCTATGTCATGAGACAGTGATTTGAAGCCACGTTTGGAATGGAACAGAAGTGAGAAGACTAAAAATAAATTAAATGATTTGTTTCAAGTTATAAAATTGCCTTCAGGGATTTTTAACTTCTGTATTGTTAAAAATGGAGGGATGTCAGTTTGACGGTTTTGAAGAGTACTTTTTGTACATTTGAATGAACTACAATTACATTATTCAGTTACTGATTCCATTAGCTGAATTAGAAGCATAAGTTTCACAGCTGGTCATAAACAGTAGTACATACAGTAAAAACATATCAATCTAGGACAAGTGCATCTTAGTGCGTTTCCACAAATGTTCACCATTATAATCAAAACTGTACTACATTACTGTTAGTGGCATCTGTTCGAGTCCTTTTGATTGATATGTAAAATAATAAATATCTGATGTTTTTAAAAGTACACTTTTTTTCTCAATTTTAAAATGAATGTGATTTCAACTCAAATCTTATTATAATTGCGAAGAATCATGAGGGCAATAGACTATTTAATGGAAAAGAATAAACACTGGGCCACGAAGTAAGGATCTAAAGTGCTGATGAGTATTACTGAATCATGTCTTGGTCCCTTGGTTCCTTTAAGTAGAAGTTCTTTCTTTGACAGAATAGATGGGTTATTCATGTGCCATTATTTGGGACGTTTGATTGTTCCCATTTTTCCTGGAATTAAATGTTTGAATCCCTCCAATCAGTCTTCCACTCTTTCCACAGTATTGAAATGTGAATAACTAAGATAAATTTTCCCTGCTTAGCCTCTTTGCGCTATATGGTATGGCTAATTACACCATACTCCTCCTCTTCCAACACCTTTCCATTGTTGTCCAGACAGCTTGGACTGCTCTCATCCCATATAATTGGAACAGAAAACCATTAGAACAGGGTTCTCCTCCTGCTGCCGCACTAATAGCTCTGATATTCTCCAACGATGTATCCTCCATCTGTTTCTATTTCTGATCTCCATGCACCTCCTTCGTAACATCATCTGAAGACTCAATGTTAGTTTGCAAATGTACACTGATAACTTGCAGCTCGACCTCACCACAACTTCTCCCAACATCACCACCACTGTTAAGTTATCAGACTGCTTATCCCACGTCCAGTACTGAACAAACATAAATTTCCACAAATCAAGTATTGGGAACAATGAAGTTATTGCTTTAAGTGCCCAGTACAAACTCCATTCCATCGCTTGCAACGCCTGAATATTGCCTTTTGTTTTAGAAAAGTTTTTTCTTAGTGAGATTCACGGCAGCCAGTCCACCTTAGCCCATGTCAACTTTTCTCATGCAATTCTATGCTCCTCATCTCATTGATTATATAACTGGTCACTTCGGTGAATGTACTTGTGAAATTTTCTGGCAAGGGAAGCAGAAGTGATAATAATGGTAATTACATGGGTATGAGGCTAGAGTTGGCTGGAATGGATTGAGAAAGGAGTTTAAACAAAAAGTTCACTGATGAAAAATGGCAGACATTTTAAAAGAAGGTTTATGGTTCTCATCAAAGACATATCCCAGTGAGAAAGAAGGAATCTAGGAATGCGATAAACTGACTATGGAAGACCAAGGAATTTAAAGACAGGATCAAATTGAAAGAAAAAAAAATACAATGTGCAAAGGTTAGTGGTACATCAAAGGGTTTAAGAACATTTTTCAAAGTCAAGAAAAGATTAGCGAAAAATAAAGACGGACACAAAATGTTTCATGCAGCAAGATTACCGATGGAAAATTGTGTCCCATGGGAAAGGATGTCATGTTGCTTTGCCTTTTCAAAGCAGAAGATGAGTTACATGCTCCTGCTGTTCTTTAAAATTATTTCTACTTGGATTAGGAGTAAATGAAAGGTCTTGTCCAGTAATTTTTTCAATGACTGTGAATTTGTTCAAATAATGCTTGTGCCAAATAGGATTATGTGGTTGACAATATTAATTTAAGAATAGTTTATGATACTGCTGCTGCAAATAATCTTCATTTTTCAAACAAGGCATGCAGAATCCTTTATAGCTTTGTGACATATTTGGATTACATAATGCTTTACATTCACGAAAGTATCCAAATGTCTTTTAAACATTCCTGCATCCACCACTTCCTCTGGCAGTTCAATCCGCACACAAACCATTCTCTATGTAAAACTGTTGCATCTCATGTCCTGTTTAAATCTTTCTCCTCGCACCTGAAAAATTCGCCCTCTCATTTGGATTTCCCCCATTCCAGAGAAAAGACCCACGTCATTCACCTTATCAATGCCCTTCATGATTTTATAAACCTCTATAAGATCACCCGTCAAACTCTTACACTCCAGTGAAAGAAGTCCCAGTCTTTCCAGTCCATTTTTAGATCGCAAACCCTCCATTCCCAGCAACATCCTGGTAAATCTTTTCTGAATCCCCTCCTGTTTAATATTATCCTTCCTATAACATGGCAACCAGAACTGCACACATTACTCCAGGAGAGGCATCACCAACATCCTGTACAACCGCAACATACCGTCCCAACTCCTATACTCAAAGGTCTGAGCAAGGAAGGTAAGCATGCTAAACGCCTTCTTAAACACCCTGTATACCTTTGATGCAAATTTCAAAGAATTATGTGCTTGAAATCCCAGGTCTCTGTGTTCTACAACACTGCCTAGGACCCTAACCTTAATTGTATAAGTCCTATCTTTGTTTGTATTACCAAATTGCAATACTTCACATTTAGCCAAATTAAACTCCATCTGCTACTGCTCAGCCCATTGACCCTTGATCATGATATCTTTGTATTCTTTGAGAACCTTCTTTAATGTCCACTAAACCCCCAGTTTTGGTTTCCTTCGCAAACGTACTAGCGATGCTTCCTACGTTTTCATCCAAATCATTCATATGAATGAAGTCTGATGAAGGGGCTAAGCCCTGAAAGCTTGTGTTTTCAAATAAACTTGTTGGACTATAACCAGGTGTCATGTGATATTTGAAGAAAAGCAGAAGAGCTTCCCTAGGCACCCAGGCAGTAATTATCCCTCAAGAAGCAATACTAAAAAATTACCTGATCATCATCATATTGCTGTTCTTGGTCCTTATTGGGTGCAAGTGGTCTTCCCTTTTTGTGACCTTAGAATTCTGAGGTTATGAAAATTCTGAAACGGGCAACATGGTGGCTCAGTGGTTAACACTGCAACCTCACAGCACCAGGGACCTGGATTCAATTCCACCCTTGGGTGACAGTCTGTGTGGAGTTTGCACATTCCCCTGTGTCTGGCAAGAAAAGCAGAAGCAATAGTAAGGGTAAATACATGGGAATGAGGCTAGAGTTGGCTGGAATGGATTGAGAAAGGAGTTTAAACAAAAAGTTTGCTGGTGAAAAATGGCAGACATTTTAAAAGAAAGTTCATGATTCACAGCAAAGACACATCCCAGTGAGAAAGAAGGAATCTAGGAATGGGATAAATTGACCATGGAAGACCAAGGAATTTAAAGACAGGATCAAATTGAAAGAAAAAAAAAATCATACAATGTACAAAGGTTAGTGGTAATTCAAAAGGTTTAGAACATTTTTAAAAGCCATCAAAAGATGACCAAATAATAAAGATGGACATAAAATGTTTTGTGCCGCAGGACTACTGAAAGGAAAATTATGTTCCATGGGAAGACTGCTTGCACCTGGGTTTCCTCCAGGTGCTCTAGTTTCCTCCCACACTCCTAAAATGTGCAGGTTAGGTGGATTAGCCATGTTAAATTGCCCATAGTTTCCAGGGACGTGCAGGCTGGATGGATTAGCCTGGGAATTACATTGATAAGGATAGGGTACAGGGTGAGTCTAGGTGAGATGCTCTTCGGAAGGTCGGTGTGGACTTGTTGGATCAAAGGGCCTGCTTCCACACTGTAGAAATTCAAAGAAAGAAAGTCTTTCTTTCATTACTAAATTATCTCATTTTCAGGAATAATACTCTTGGGAAAAATAACCTAACATATTTTATCTTGAACATGAACATTGAAATGTGTAACACATTTGAAATTTTTGGAGGGATTGACATGATCATCTAAACTGACAATAGTCCAAGTGCTCAATCTCATGAAATTCTGAAATATTACGTTCAGAAATCTCATCTGTATTAACCTCCATGTTTCTACAGATACAGATGGAATTATACAAAATTACATTTTAGTCGAGAAAGTGGCTGGACCCCTCAAGAAAAGTTAGGAATAAAACTCTAATATTCAAAAATTGTACAATTTTGAAGGCTTTTCCCGTAACTTCTAATGAGAAAAGTGACTGACAACTGGAGCAGAGTGGAAAGTTTTGGCTGAAGTCCTTTCCCTGACCCAGATTGTTTATTGGAAACCAAGCATTCCATTTGCTGTGATGCTAGTTCTGAAGTTCATTTGTGTATTATTTAACTGTTTTAAAAATAATTTTAGTGAGAGGTCATTGAATTGTTCCTGTTTTATGTGTACTTTGATTAGAGAATGTTGCACAGATGTGGAAATTTACTACGTGCAGTGAGGGAGGCCAGTGTTATATGTCTTAAATTCTATGCATGCTGTGAACTTCAGAATCCTTTGGCCATCCAGTTTATGAAGTAAGAATTCATACATTATGATGGTGACACCAACTCGAATGCTCTAGTATTGAAGCGATTCAAACTATGAGGTAAAATTGGACATTTACAACACCAAATCTAAGTATACAAAATACTCACTTATAATTCCATTTAAAAGCTTTTAATTACTTATCCTGTTTTCTCTTTTCCCATATTCTCACCATCCTTTTTCTTATTCTCTTCAGTTCTAATTAACATTACCAGCTCTTACATTTGTTTTTATACATGTTTTTTAAAGTTATAAAATCTTTTTGCCTAGATCACTGGGGTTCTGGCTTACATTCTGAAAGTGGAACTTCTATTATTCCCAATTCAAAATGAGCTCCAAGAGCCTAAAGACCAGTCAGTTGGAGTTGAATATTTTCACAGAGTTTTACTTGGAAAATGTAATGCCAACATTTATTCCTTGCACTAGCCACTTTCTAGCTCCTTCCTCTAACTGTATCAGCATGTCCTTCTACCCTTTTATCCTTCATCTTCTTATCTAACGTTCCCTAAAACATGTCTATGCTATTGTCCATAAAAGTTCCTTTGGTAAGGAATTCCACATTGTAACCAATCCCAGTGGAAAGGGACTTTTTCCCATGTATTTACTCTGGGTTTATGACTGGCTGTAATGCCTATTTATAATATGACCAGAACCAAAATGGTAATTATTCATACTTGATGGCCAACCATATGCACACACACTTAGAGTTGTAACAAAGATTCAATGGATGCAATGCCTCTCACCATCTTCTGATGCATGGATCTATATTTTTAAAAACTTGTTTGAAAGGATATTTGTCAAGTTGCATAGTAGCTATAAAGAGTGTAGTGGTAGTGGCGTTTTATGCACAGAAGTTGTTTATTGATCCAATCCAGTGATTCCTCAGTCTGATGTCATTTTAGAACCCTTAGTGGAACACATGGTACCCTGACTCAAGTGGCCAGATCCTTAACATACATGTGACAACGAAAATAAACGGTTGCCTGATAAAAGGATGTGGGAAGACAGCAATCGTCAATTTTGTTTGACTCAATGCTCTAAATAAGCTTTATTAAAATAACATCCACTGTACTCTTGTAAAATGCTACGCAGCTTTTAATTAAATGCTTGACACTAAAGACAATGCTGCCTATGTCTGAATCACACTGTTATGGGCATTACTAAAGACAGTAATGCACAAAGCAGAGAACATGTTGTTCTAACTGAAGTGCATTGACAATTCTACCACCACAGTAAGAAGCTGATGAAAATACTAATACATTCTAATTTGATATTTCCAATTTCCGCAGTACAAAACAAACATTTTGAAGTTGTTTGATTTGAGTTCAAAAGCTTTTACTTTATTTAAATTCAGCAAAAGGTCACAATTATACAAATAAAAAAACATAGTGAAATGAGCAACTTGTGAAGATGCTGGGGAAGAAAATTTATTCCACTGAGAAACTGTCAAATTGCCTTTTCACGTTGATTATTCCAGAGAAATTCCCTTGAGCTGTGATAAGTGAATGTAACCTAGGTTAAATGTTTGGTGGTTGATCAGCAGAACACCTTCTTTGATTCTGCAGATGCTAGAAATTGTTCCATTACATCTCAGAAATATTATAGCTATGAGAATATCAACTGACTGCAATGCAGGCAGGTCCTTGGGAAGGGGAAATAAAGCAAAGGCCCAGGGAACCCAGAGCAGCAGCAGCCTGCAGTGTTTCTACCAGACAAAGAACAGCGCTCCTGTTTCTCCTGGCACCGTGACATTAAGCCCAAACTTACTAGTGAGATCTTCTCTGACTGGATTGCGAGCAGAAATTGGACAGTAGTGTGTCAAAAATAGCAAAACACCACTTACAAACAACTAACACCTCTCAAATTGGCTACAGAAAGAAAAGGCTGAAAGACCTGCGGACCAAATCTCTGGAATGTCCCATGTTGCTTTGGATGCCCTAGTCCAAGCAATGGGAGTCTTCTGTACCCAGAGATGGAAAGTCCTCCAGAAAATGAAGTTTTAGGCACATTTCGAAGGGTTTGTTGAGGGGGTCAGATGGGAGAGGATATAATGTCACAAATGCCTTCCCACTGCAGTTAAATTGGCTGTGTAGGGCATAAAGATTGACGTTGACAGCCCAGGTAACCAATACAGGCTAAAGAGTCATACTTCCAGAAATCCTGAGTATACTGAGCAGCTTGATAGCAAGCTTGCACACAATACCAGAGAGTTTTGAAAGGTCCAGCATTGGTACGTCAAGCCTGTACGTACAGCAGAGAGATCATCCCAGCCATTATGGGCTAAGGTTTCAGAGTCATAATTACAGTGATTAAGATTCTACTACCAAAACTGAGCAGTAGTAGGGTGGCTTACATGCCTGCCATCTTGGCTTTAAGCACCATTGTTGACAGGTGTTTCCAGAGAGTCACAAAACCTCACTGCTCCATCTCACACAGAGCAATAAGATGTTGTCTCAAGGGTGCGTTATTAACTCCATCAAACAGACATCTACTAATCTGCTCTGCAGTGCCCAGCATATCTTTTCTTCCTGTACCTGTACCGTCAGTGTCCTTAGCTTGGCCAGACTGAAGCAGCCCATGCTGAGACGTACATCAGAATCAGTTGTTCGATAAATTTGATTTTGTTTTGAATTTGGGTTTGATATTTCTCTTTGTTGTGAAATTAAAGCAAAATCCAGAAATGTGGGAAGAATGCTGTTTGTCCCCCCACCCCGATCACCATGATCTAATGTGGCAGAACTTCAGACCCAGAGAGCCACATTGACTGTTTCTGTTTCTTTGCTATTAAATATCTAGGCCAGTTTCTCTTGTGTATGAGGTAACACATTTAATTGCTTTAAAAAAAAGTGGCTGAATTCAGTCCTAGTAAATTGCTTGTGGTCAATTTAGCAATGCAAAATATCATGGTTGTTGGAAATCTAAAAAGCAGAAAATGCTGGAAATATTCAACTGGTCTGGCAGCACCATTGGAGAGAAACAGTGTTAGCATTAAGTCTCAGACTTGACTTCAGAACATCATATGCTGGAATGAGATTATTAATGAGGAACGTGACTGTGGAGTGATTGGAAGTGAAGATGAGAATCTTAACTAGTGAGTTCTCAGGGAAGTGAAAATCCAATGAAATTATCGAGAATATAGATAATGGAGATATAGGCCTTAATATGGGTGTTGACATAAGCCATAACATTTTGATGACTAATGGTTTATGACTAATCAAAGGAGAGCGACTAACAACAGCAACATTGTGAAGTTCAACATCAAAGTCTAATTCACACATTCCTAATGTACCAGAGGAAGATGGGTATACATGGAGAAGTAAAGTAAAATGGGTGGATGATATGGCCCATTTCAGTCTTTTCCCAGAAATTCCTGACCTTAGCTTTAGTGAGGTCCTAAGGTGTGTCACTGGTTAACCAAGATTCCAATTTCTTAAAGGTATACACAGAGTCTCTTTTACAGAGTGTGAGATTAATTATTTTAGGTTTAATCTTTAACTCTTTTTATAAATGATTAGTTTATCGTATGTCACAGTGTTGTACTGAAGATTACCCCTTGTTCACAAATTAGTCAATGTCAAACAATAATCTTAAATCTTTATTAAATTTCTGAACAATGTGATTTCTTTGAGTTAGCTACTGTTGTATTGTCTCTCAATCAGTACGTCAGTGACCTTTAAGAGATATGCCACAGGCATCAATGTTTCATAACATGTGACTTAAGGGTATAAATGTATCCTATTCCCTATTAACGCAGACCACTTGAACCATAACACGCTACTGGAAGGATGCTGCTGTGTGACTTAACAGCTTGACTTAGCACAGATACTTAAGAGTCTATGAACATAGTGTTTGTATATAATAGCTAGCTCTAATAAACAGCCATTGGATTCTTCAATACCACAGTATTCATGTCTAATTTCTTATTTTGAGGGATAACATAAACGTTACTGTGTGAGGTAAAACACTCTGCTGGAGCCAAACCCACATCAGCTACAGTTAGATGTCGTAGAACAAAAGAATAGTACCAAATATGATATTAATCAGATATGCACTTACCTGTCACAATAATTTAATGTCATACAGTAAATCCACCTTCTACAAGGAAATGTTAAAGGAAATGATGTCAAAGGGAAAATGATGTAACATATTAATACGAGCAGAAGGATATTGTGAGGTCACTTTAAGAACCAATGAAAATGATGCTAAGGGAAAACTAGTTTGTTCTTCATAAAACCAAAGTGTATCTTCCATATACAGTGTTCCCTCATACAACACGTCCACCATCTGCCCCCATCACCAATTTGTCATTCATGTCACCTGAAAGTGGCAAAGACAGGGAAGCAAATTTAGGAAACTAAACTGTAAAAAAACAGGCAGATGTATTCAGGGAGACCATATTGGCTGAGAGGCACATTCCTCAATAACGCCTTATTGAAAGTGCTAGCAGTGACACTCAGGATCACTGTCTAACTCCATTTCAAATATTTGCAGTGGATGTGTGCTCGCCACTTTAGCCAGCGACTTGCTGTTAAAAGGAAGTCATGATTGCTATGCTTATTTAACTTTTATTGTGCTCCACAGCATTTCCTAATCTATGTTACTCAAATAAACTTTAACATGGATCTTTTATTATTTTTAAAACCTCATTCAAATCTCTTTCACATTTGATTGGGTGACCTCAATGGTTGATTAATTTACAAATAAAGAGAAAATGTTGTCAATGGTTGAAGAATTAATAATGAGCACAAGATGACTGGCTAAAGAAAAGTGACAGTGTGAGGAAAAACTTTTTTAACTCAAAGAGTAGTTAGTACATATCAAATACTGTCTTATAAGGTGGTGCATTAAAAATACTTGAAGGAAAAAGAGATATTTGGAAAGAGTGGGGAGTGCAACAGCTCTTTGAAAGAGCTAGCACAGACTAAATGAGCTGAGTGGTCTCCTTCTGTCTTGTATTATTCTATGAATCTGATTTGTTACAAATAAATGTTGGTGTGGGGATCTTAAACTGGCATTACATTTCTTGTTTATAGTTTTACAGCGCAAAAGTCTGCTACAGGTATGGATGGGGGAAACTTGTTGCTTGTCCTTTCTCAATATGGGCATTTAGCAAGTTCTTCTTACCCACCATTCTGGGGACTAAGTTGCTTGCTTAGTGCTTGAAAGCCGTATCAAAGCAGTCCAATTTCTAGGTTTTGGTCACCATTCATCACTTTCTGATGTTAGCACAGTTAAATTTGATAAGGTATGACGTGAAGAATTGCAGGTGCATGCCAACATCTCCATCTGTTTCCACTGTCGAAAATATTCTGAACTATATTGATTCAAATCATTAACATGGAAGTTAAAAGAGTTTAAAAATGTTGTCTGGTATGTTAGGAAGTTTGGCTGAGCAAGTTTTAGTTTTTTTTTAAATTCATTCACAGGAAAAGGGCATTGTTGGTAAGATTAACATTTCATACCCATTTCTGATTGCCTGTGAAAAGATGGTGTTGAACCAGTTCTGTGAACCACTGTAGTTAAGCAATGATAATGCACCCAGAAATCTGTTAGGGAGCATTATCCAGCCTGTTGATCCAGTAAGGATGAAGGAACAGTAATATATTTCTAAGTCAGGCTTGTGTGCAACTTGTTTGAATCTTGGACCAAATAGCGCTCCCATTTCTTTCCTTGGGGAGATATTGTCGAAGACATTTTGGCAAGTTGCAGCGCATCTTGAATTGGTTTACGTTCAACCACACAGCACCAATGATTGAGTGAGTACATTGTTAAGGAACAATGCTGAGGTGTGGATCAAATAAGCTGCTTTTTCTTGGATGGCGTGGAATTTCTTCATTGTTCTTGGAGCTATACTCATTCAGATAAGTGGAGAGTATTCAACCACGCTACTGAATTGTGCCTTGTGTTATCCAAGATACATTTCTGTTAGAATTACTTTAGTACAATGAAAATTTTATTATCTATTCAGTGACTCCAGATGACTTTACAGAGTATCCTGGGAACATTGGTAAAGGTTACAGGAGATTATAGATTTAATGAGTTTTTCAGTTGATACGCTATCCCATAGAGCATGCATTCCCTTCAGTTGTCATGCACATTTTGTAAACATTATATCCTAAAGAAACATCATACATATGGGTCAATTACTTATGACCTGACCAACTTGGACTGTTCCTGAGAACATCTGCTTCTACTGACTATGAAATTTTTAAAATATTATGGATAATTGACCAAAATGCAATTTTTTGGACCATAGGGCAGATTACAAATATAACAACTGAATACATTAAGACATTCCCTCTAAGTCTGGAACTGATATTTGAGTCATTAAATTTCTTTTAGAATATTATGCTAGATATTTTCATTTAGGCACGAACATATTCTTTTATTTTCTCAGAGAATTAACCATGACTCAGTGAGTAGCACTCAACTCCAAGTTATAAGATTGTGTGTTCAAGTCCCACCGTTTCAGGACAAAGCTTCACAGTGGTACTATCAGAGCCAGCTGTTGGATAAAATGTCAGACAACAGCCCCTAGTGCCCGATCAGATAAATGTAAAAGATCTCATGGTACTATTTCAAAGAAGGGTAGTGGAGTTATTCCTGGTCTCACTAACTTGATTGAGTTTTTGAAGAGGTAATGAAGAGGATTGATGAGGGCAGAGTGATGGACGAGATCTATATGGACGTCAGTAAGGCGTTTGACAAGGTTCCTCACGGTAGACTGGTTAGCGAGGTTTGATCACATGGATTACAGGGAGAGCTAGCTACTTAGATACAGAACTGGCTCGAAGGTAGAGTGGTGGTGGAGGGTTGCTTTTCAGACTGGAGGCATATGACCAGCTGTGTGCCACAAGGATCAGTGCTGGGTCCGCTGCCTTTCATCATTTATATGAATGATTTGGATGTGAACATAGACGATATGATTAATAAGATTGCAGATGACACCAAAATTGTATGTGTAGTGGACAGCAAAGAAGGTTACCTCAGAGTGCAATCGGATCTTGATTAGATGGGCCAATGGGCCAAGGTGTGACAGATGGAGTTTAATTTAGATAAATGTGAGGTGCTGCATGTTGGAAATCAGGACAGGACTTACACACTTAATGGTAAAGTCCTGGGGAGTGTTGCTGAACAAAGAGACCTTGGAGGGCAGGTTCATAGCTCCTTGAAAGTGGAATACCAGGTAGATAGGATAGTGAACAAAGTGTTTGGTATGCTTGCATTTATTGGTCAGTGTATTGAGTATAGGGAGGATATTGAGCAGTGTATTGAGTAGGGAGGTCATTTTGCAGCTGTACAGGACATTGGTTAGGCCACTTCTCAAATTCAGTGTACCATTCTGGTCGCCCTGCAAAGGAAGGATGTTGTGAAACTTGAAAGGATTCAAAAAAGACTTATAAGGATGTTGCCAGGGTTGGAGAGTTTGAGCTACAGGGAGAGGCTGAATACGCTGGGGCGATTTTCCTTGGAACACCAGAGGCTGAAGGGTGACCTTATAGAGGTTTATAAAACCATGAGAGAAACAGGTAGGGTGAATAGCCAAGGTCTTTTTCCGAGAATGGGTGAGTCCAAAACTAGAGGGCATAGGGTTAAGGTGAGAGGGGAAAGAATTAAAAGGGATCTGTGGGGCAACTTTTTCACGCAGAGGGTGGTGCGCATATGAAATGAGCTACCAGATGAAGTGGTGGAGGCTGGTACAATTACAACATTTAAAAGACATTTGGATGGGTATATGAGTAGGAAAGGTTTCGAGGGATATCAGCCAAATGCTGGCAAATGGGACTAGTTTAATTTAGGATATCTGGTCAGCAAGGACAAGTTGGACTGCAGAGTCTGTTTCAATGCTGTACAGCTCCATGACTCTATGGTGTCCTGTCCAATATCCTCTATTCAACATCACAAAAATGCATTTTCAGTTTTATCACATTGCTATTTCTTGGAGTTTGCTGTGCCACATTTCCTACATTTCAAGGATTGGGTCTGAATTTTCCCAGCCATCAAACAATGTGGACAGTGGTCAGTCGGTTGAGAAAATGTGACAGGATTGGGAAAAATGAGATTCTTGCCATCCAGAAAACAGTCTGATTCTGCAACCACATTTTGAACAGCAAGACAAAAACCTTTCTAGCGAGCGACGTGAGGCCAATTTACATGCATTCACATTTTCACTCGTAACTAACCTAGTCTCAATGCTCAAGGAAAATATAAATTACTGGAGGCAATCGCAGCAGCAGGCCTGGCAACATCTATGGAGTTAAAGCAGAGCGAACATTTCAGGTCCAGTGACTCCTCTTCTGAAATCTCATTCATACACATTTTCCCAGCTTCCAATGTGCCTGACAGAAACTAGAAAGTGACAATTCCTGACATGTATATCAGAGCAGGTAACTGGCAATTCCAGCTCCCTGTTTGCTCTTCCAGCTCTCCATCATGGATGGCGATCCTTAACAGCTCTGGTGATGTTCATAGCAAATGACTGCCCCCATCCCTATCCACTGACGTTGGCGCTAGACTGGCACTAGCCTCTTCACATCCTCAAGGCACATCTCTGTCTCACTTACAGTACAATTCTCCATTTCAATACTGTGCATCGCTGCACATTGTAAAGCTGCTGCCAGGTCATTTTATGTGAAAGACAAACGCCCTGTTCATGAGATAATAAGGTGTAGAGCTGGATGAACACAGCAGGCCAAGCAGCATCAGAGGAGCAGGAAAGCTGACGTTTCGGGTCAAGACCCTTCTTCAGAAATGAGTTGGATTAACTTGCACCTCTGGTCTCCAGGCTTGCTCTCTTAGTACTTACTCATTTTGCACCAACTTGGATGCTCACAGCTTGTCTGCCAAGACTTGCCTTGTCATTTTGCATGCTTCTGTCTCATTCAGAAGTTAAAGGTCACAGTACTCCAGTGTTACCTTGCCGTTTAGTGCAGACACAAACCAGGCAGCCACTCATGCATGTCAGCAGTGAGCATTGAACGGACATACAACCTGCTCTGTGATAGTGTACTACACAAATCTCACAACTGCACCATGTACTAATGGTGTATGTGGCAGTTACACTGAATGAGACATGGCCATTTGGTTGAAGCTCAATGTCTGAGGGAAATAGTTCTCGGTCTGGGGGGCACCTGTCAATCAAGAAACCTTGACAGATTTAAACAAGGGTAGTGTCCAAACTCAGCCCAGGGAGAAGCTTGGTTAGTGATCTGGTGGAGTCGGGGCTAGAGATTCTGCATCTTTAAATCAGAGTGAGCCATGGTGAGCCATGGTCAGTCCTGCATGTCCAGTTCAATCAGTCTAGCTGTAAGTCATTCAGGGAGCTGCACAGAGGTCAGCTAGGGGTCTGGTCACTCATCAGTCAGTCAATATGGTTATTTTCAGTTAAAATGGATAACTTTGAACAGTTTGAAGATTTTCCAGCATCCGATGGTCCTACACTAAACAATGGGAAAATGTTATGTGCTGTGTTGAGTGTTAAGGAAAGAGTAGCACTCCACTATGGTTTCTAAGCACTAATGAAAGGTAGTCTGTGCAGTTTGGCTCTTATGGCTGTAGTTATAATGACAGTTGATCACACAGATGATAATGTAAAATGGCATTGCATTTACAATGAGCTTACATACAAGTGAGCTTGTATTTGCAAAGAAGTAGCACGGATGCCACCTATGTGACCCAAGATGCATTTCTTTGTCATTCTTTTCCAAATACCTACTCTGGCTGGCGGTGCGTGATCTGGTGCATGGCTGGGCTTCAAATATGGTGTCATTGCAGACATCCCAAGAGGTTCCAGCGAGTATGACTGCCGTCTGTGAGTGCACGCTAGCATGAGCAGGGTGTCATAGAGACGTGTTGCACTCATAGTGAGGTAAGCAGTGGAGAATTGTGTGAGATAACTTGCTAGAGCTTACAGAAAAAAAACCTTCCATGAAAACTTCCCAAAATTGACAATTAGACTTTTGTCAAAACAAACCCTACATTTCCAAAAGTGCTTTATTGGTCTTAATGTACTTTGATTTGTATAATGGCTATGAAAAATGCCACATAATTGTAAGCCCTTTCTTTTTCATCTTGTTCTAGTCAGTCTAATTTGCTTGATCCTTACTCCCTCTGCATGCAGAATTGGGGAATTGTCAATCCAAGACTATGCGTTAAAAACATGGCAATTGCTTGTCCATTATAATTTATTTCGTCCTGAATATCTGAGTCATTGAGCAGATTCAGATTATTCATGTATTTAATGATTAACTGTTACATTTACTTAGCAATAACAGTTACTTGTAATTCTCAGACTGATGTATCTGCTTACCTGATTTATGGCATGACATCGATACGAACACCACAGCATGCTTAACATCCCGACCTGTAATACATAGGATCTCCACAGTGTGGAACAGGCCATTCAGCCCATCGAGTCTAAACCGACCCTCCAAAGAGCATCCTATTCAGACCCACCCCCTACCCTCACCCTGTAATCCTGCATTTCCCACATCCAATCCACCTAACCTGCATAACTTAGGTCAGCGGAAGGAAACTGGGGCACTCAGGGGAAACCCAAGCAGACACAGGCAGAATGTGCAAACCCCACACAGACAGTTGCCCAAGGCTGGAATTGAATCCAGGTCCCTGACACTGTGAGGCAGCAGTGCTAACTTCTGAGCTCTTTCTTCGCAGGCATTTTTCATTAACTAAAGACCAGACCAAATAGCCCCAACATGAGGTCTCGCAGTTATCACAATTCATGGGATTTCTTCGAAACCTTAGTAAAGAAAATGCTCTGATGTCCAGTGACCATTCAATAACCTCTTTTGAAGAAATCAGATGGGTCCACTAAATTTGAAATGGATTAAGTTTTTAAGGATAATGGAAAAACTATGTCCTCAAATAAAATATTAAACATGAAGGGTTTTCCATGATAACATTTTGAAAGAGTGAAATACTAAGTTACAGAAAATCTAACTTATTCGTGCACTTTGTGATAAATTTGTTTTGTTTGATGCTTGTCTTTGTCAATCTTTAATGGGAACACGCAAAACAAAATGTATTTATTACAAAATATGCATATTTATGTGGGATGCCTTTTTACATCATTGATGTCAATTAATGACTATTATAAAATGATTTTACAGTGACACGGCTTCTTAGTCCTTTTCGCTCCTCTTCCTACAGTTTACATATCAAGACAAAGCACCCTCTCCCCACCCTGGTCTTTGTCTTCTTAAGGTACTGATTCTGACTATTATTAAGTTCCCCCTGGGCTAAGGCAATCCTTTCGTCGCTTAGTTGAACGGGCAATCTTAATGAATGAGCGTGGATAATAGGTGGCACTGAGCTATGCAGTCGTACCCAATAAATGCTAGCCTTATTAAAACAAATATATTTCGAAAAATTGCAGAACAGACATGCATTCTCAATGTCTATTCCCCATACATCCTACGATTTTCTGATATGCTAAATTTTGAATGTTTTGGATCTTATGCCCAGGCATATTTTGGCTCAGGACTTGACTGAGGATTGCTCTTTACTTCCCTACATAGTTGGATGGGAGCAAGGAAATTTCCATAGATGTAAGAGCACATGAAGTACCACAATTTGCTCTGCTTTACAATGTTTAAAGAACTTTTTGAATCCAGTGTACATTGTTGTTTCTCTTAGATATTTTTCATGATTCTAAATAATTTAATATTGAAAACAATAACAAAAAGTTTAGGTCTCTATTTCAAATTTTAGGGTCAATTTTATTTTTAAAGTTCCTTAAATGCAATGGCTTCACGTTTCCTCAAATTTGCTGACCCATTTAAAAATTAGAGTGTTCAATGATTGTGTCTAACACGCAGTTACACGGATTCCCTGGGTTTGCTTATTTGTCTGCCTATTAGTGGTGTAAATCCCATGCAAAAATGGGTGAAATCAGTTGAATTACCTGGAAACTTCCGTGAAAAGAAATAAAATAAACATGTTTCTCCCTCTTTAGGTCTCTTATTGTTTCTCACAGTTTCATTTCTTTCTTCAGCCTAGATATACTTTCTCATGACTATCTTTGTTGTTCTTCGGCCAACAAAAACGTTCATTCATTAGGTCAGGAAAATCCTAACAGACTCTTCTTCTCCCGGAAAAGAAGCACTTAGCTGTTCCAATGTTTCACATCCTGCAGACCAGTTGAAACTTGATAAAGATCAATTGTTGAAGCCAAGTTCAAGCAGGAGTTAAGGCTAAATAAAACATGAGAATCAAATCAGAGTTCATAATCCAACTATATCTACAATATTTTCCACATAAAATTAAAGAAAAGGTCACTTTTTATCTTTGACTCAGTTAGAAGTGCGCTTACACTGAGCCGAAAGGAAATCAGTTAAGGCTGCATTCCAAGGACTAACTACAAACTAGTCTGGAACTATTAATACTATATTAATTAAAAGTACACAGGTGAAGGCCATTGTTCATTTAAGTACCTGAAGCATTTATAAATAGAGACGCAATTCATGGGCTTTCCAGAGTATTAGAAAGACTAACCACAGAAGTTGGAGTTTATAACCATTCACCAAAATCAACAATTAATTTAAATGTTGTAGGATTTCCATTGCTACCGAGCCCCATAAAGGGGTTAGAGTTGTCACATGTTTATGTATGTGGATTTAGTTTAATTGGTTTATTCAAAATAGTATAAAGATAAACTGATCTGGGTTAATCATTCATAAAATTTAAGTCAGTTTAATCGATTACTTTCAAAATAATACAAAGACAGCATAATTGCCTTTGGGACTGTCACTTTTTAAATTTAGTTTAATTAATTTAAGCAGTAATTGAAATGCTATAAAGAGAAGTGGAGGGTTCTTGTGCTATAGTGCCAGGATGCCTGAGTTCAAGTCCCATATGCCTCAGAGCTGTGCCATTATATGTCTGAATAGATTATTTAAAAGTACTTCTATAAGAGAGATGGATGCCCTTTTCTTGAGAGGGTGGATGTGGAGATATTGTCTCCCATAATGGGAGAGTCTAGGATCACAGAGCGTAATCCCAGAGTAAGGGGCCACCCATTTAAGACAGTGATGGGGAGGAATTTCTTCTTTAAAAGCAATGAATCGAATAAATTATTTACCGCAGAAGGCTGTTGAGGCTGGATTGTTGTGTATTTAAGACTGCAATAGACATATTTTTAATCAGTTGAGGAGTTAGGGGTCATGGGGAAAAGGTAGGAAAATGGATTTGATGATCATCAGATCAGCTGTGATCTCATGGAATGGTAGAGTAGACTTGTTGGGCTGAATAGCCTACATCTGATCTTATTTCTTATGGTCTTAAGGAGCTGTCAACTTGTTAGTTTGGTTTATTAGTTTTCAAGAGAGTGTAAAGAGACTATAGTCCCTTTAAGGTCTAGTTCTTAAGTTAATTTAACATTTATCAGCATTTCAAGACAGTAGAAATAGTGACTATACTCTTTTATTCAAGGTTGAGACAGACATATTTTTAATCAGTAAGGAAACTGAGAGTTATAGGAAAAGGCAAGAATATGAGGAGAATCAGATCAGCTGTGGTCTCATTGAATGGCAGAGCAGGTTCAGTGGGATGAATGGCCTACTTCCTCCCCTATATGTATGGGTAATTGTTTACATTGATATGACGTGGCTTGATTTGACTGATGGGTTTCTAATAGAGTGGACGTGGAGAAGATATTTCCACTAGTAGGGGAGACTGAGACCCAAGGACACAACTTCAAGATGAAGGGACAACCCTTTAACTCTGCTTATTTATTCTTATGGTCTAGATACAAACTTAGGATTTCTGTGAGCAGTGGGCAATATGGAAGCTGGGGGTGCATTATTGCCATCCAGAATTATGTTTTGCTTTATGGAAGTTTCCTTTTAATATTATGATCATTAGAGTGGTCTGTAAAGATTGAGGTGCTCTAAAATGAATCTTCCCCTTTTCAATTGGGGATTTGACATGGAGTGTTTTCCATGTGGTTTGTGAACTTCTAGGCTGTTTCACTTGTTTTTTTCTGCAGTCTGCATTCCATGCTTACAAGAGGCTAGAGCCCCTTTCTCATCACCTGAGGGTGCTGCTCTTCAAATTTATCTTGTACTTTTCCCCCATGCTGTTGATCTTTGAGCAACCGGTGTGGGGAGGGGCAGGCAAAACTGAGGAGATCCTTGCAAGTCTGCTCCAGGGCCTGACCAAGATGGCTATTAACAATTCTAGGTAGTGGGCCATTAAAACCAACTGACTTCCTCTCTTCTGTGGTTATGTCCACATTTGAGTGTCCTTGGCAAAGGAGCATACAGTATCCTCTGGTACAGTGTGGACATTGCACAAATAGTGGGCACTGCGGAGGTTGAACGTATAATCACACCCCCAAAAGGTCAGATGACTGGTTTGCAAAGAAAAGTGACACCAGCAGCATGGATCCAATTCCTGCATCAGCAGAGGTTATCATGAAGTGTTCTCCTTCTCTACCTGTCCCCTTGCCTGAGGTGTGTGGTGACCCTAAGATTCAACTACGACCAGCCAAATCACATTTCATTTTTGGGTTCCTCAGATTCATGTTTGCACTTCTGCCCCATGCTCCTGCTCAATGGTCACTTGTGCAGAAGAGCTTGGGCAGATTGGAGGACTTCCTCATGGGTCTGCTCCTGGGCCTGGTCAATGTGTTCATTAATTGGTCTAGGAAGCAAGCTGTGGATGGCATCATTGCACCTGATTGGCTGCCACCCTTAAATGGTTACACCCATGCCCAGGTAAACCTGGAGAGGGAGCATGTGGTGTCCATTTGAGGCCTCCTGCAACGGGTGGATTATGCACAGGCTGAAGTGCATTCGCAACCTTGGGAATGCTTCTTTAAATTAAAAGAAATAACTTTTTAAGTTTACATTTTGTATGTTTCTTTTGAGGATTCGATTTTTGTTACAGTGCCCCTTTAAGGGCCGTCTCTTGTCTAGTTAATTTGAGTGACTGATTTTCAGGAGAGTATAAATAGACTGAGGTGTCCTATGTTAGAATCCTCCCAAATTCTATCCAGGACTGACTTGGATGGAGTTGCATGCCGGAGTCAAATGTGACAAAAGATTAGGATGGTTTACAGTTTCCAGGAACACTTGTCTTTTCTGTGGATTTTGTCCGACTTTTTTTTACTCACTTATGGGATGAGGGCATCACTGGCTAGCTCCAGCACTTACTGCCCATCCCTAATTGCAAGAGGGCAGTTAAGAGTCGACCATATTGCTGTGGGTTTGGAGTCACATATAGGCCTTGACCAAGTAGGGATGGCAATTTCCTTCCCTAAAGGGCATTAGTGAACCAGATGGGGTTTTCCAATAACTGACAATGGATTCATGGTCGTCACTAGACTCTTAATTTCAGATTTTCATTGAATTCAAATTCCACCATCTGCTGAGATGGGATTCGAGCCCAAGTTCCCAGAACTTTACCTGGTTCTCTGGATTAATAATCCAGCAATAATACCACTCGGCAATCACATCCCATAGTCCCATGTGTATACAGCTTGAGCTTGCAGCCCTGTTCCACTATTTGAAGGGACTGATTCTTCAATTTTGGTTGTGCTTTCGGCCCCACTCTCCTGATCTTTAGTCACCTGGTGGAAGGGGGTGGGAAAATTGAAGGATCTCTTCATCAACCTACTGCTGGTTCTGGCCAAACTGGTCATCAACAGGTTCAGGTAATGGAAGGTTGATACGTCATTTATCACTGATAATGTGCGTTATCCGCCCTGGAAACATTTCTTTAGTTTGGTTTCTTCAGATTACTTACAATACTCCTTTAGGGACTAATTAATTTTGTTTATATTTGGTGTATCAATAGACGTTGACTGCTGGGGTACTGGGGGTGGTCGGTAGAAATTAGACATATATAAGGCTCATTCTGTAAATAAAAACAAACATCATCAAGCTAAGGATTTGTCTAGTTTCCTCCCCAGCTGGCTTGGAATTCACTTCAAAAAGAAGTGCAGTACTGAGGGAATGCTGTACTTTTGAAAGTTCTGTCTTTCAGATGAGTTGTTAAACAACAAGCCTGTTTTTTAAAAGTCTCTCATTCATACGTGATGCTTTTTGGTTTGCCAGAAACCATTGTCAATCTCATTATGTCAGACTACATGTAAAATAATATCAGAGGCACAGAAAGAGACAAGAGGTCTTGCAATTCAGATTTTCAATTAGCTGAACTAGCACTGCACTCAATTCTGATCATGATAAATTTTCTAATAAACTATGCTAGCCAGCCAAACAGTAAACAATGGGAAGAGAAAATGCTACTTTGCTGGGATGAATTCAAGAAAGTTTGCAATTTAAAGGAGCAGTACTATTACAAACAACAGACAAACATGATTATGTAACTCCTTGAAATGTTCTTTTACCATCAAAGTAAGACGACAAAAACTTTAATCAAAAAATATTTTGTTTAGTGGTCGTGTCTTTGAATTGAGATTAAAGATCCTGGCAGGTATTGTGCTTGCTTAGATTCCTGCAATTTCAAATGCAGTAATCATATGCAGCAATGGTCAATAACTCTGAAATACATGCAAAAAACTCATGTAGAAGAGCTATGTGAAAATAATTACAATTTTGGATCCACAACTTTGAATTTGCAACATCAAATGTAATTATGAGTTTAGGGATTACATTGTAAGAGTACAGCCTGATTCCATGAAATTTGAATTACTAAAATGCATCTTAACCCACTTTCATTGCCCAACAGCTGAAATGGTAACAAAAATCAATTAAGCTACATCAAATCTTTATATAGTGAATTCTTTACATTAAATACGCTAAAAGTTTTTACTTAAAGTAACTCAGTCATTGAAGACTAATTACTGTTAGGGAATAAATGTGGCACGAAGCAGCTCTAGCAAAACAAGAACAGCTTCAAGATTCAAAACAGGATTCAAGAACAGCTTCTTCCCTGCTGTTATTAGGCTTCTGAATGGACTTCTCAAATTTAAAATTTAATGTTGATCTCGCTCTTTGTGCACCTTCCCTGCAGCCATAACACTGTATTCCTCACTCTCTATCATTACCCTTATTCACTTTGAGTGGTGTGATCTGCCTATACTGCACGCAAAGCAAAACTTTTCACTGTACCTAGGTACATGTGACAATAATAAATAAAATCAAACTGAAGTCAGGGGAAAACTCTCCACTGATTGAAGTCACACCTGGCACAAAGAATGATGGTGGTAGTTGTTAGAGGTCAGATATTTCAGCTCCAGAACATCTCTGCAGGAGTTCCTCAGGGTAGATATTTTCAAAACAACCTATTCAGAGATGTCATACACACCTCTGGAGTTGGTGAGACTCGAACTCAGGCCTCCTGACTGAGAGGAAGGGACATAACCACTGCACCACAACAGCCCTGGTCCTCAGGGTAGTGTCCTTGGCACAACCATCTTCAGCTGCTTCATCAATAACCTTCCTTCCCACATAAGATCAGAAGTGGGGATGTTCGCTGATGATTGCACAATGTTCAGCACCATTCACGACTCCTCAGATACTAAAGTAGTCCTTGCTCATGTGCAGCAAGACCTGAACAATATCCAGGCTTGGGCTGAAAAGTAGCAAGTAACATTCGCATTACACAAATACCAGGCTATGACCACTATCAATAAAAGACAATCTACCCACCGTCCCTTGACATTCAATGGAATATTATCATCGAATCCCTTGCTATCAACATCCTTGGGGCAGCATTCCCTTGAATTTTCTTACACACTGCACAGGCCTCTGACGCCCATGCACTGCAGTGATTCCCAGAACCAGAAGCTAACGTCGCGATTGGTGTGCTGATCCTCGAATATTGGAGCAGTTGCACACACAACCACGCAACTTGGATGAGTGCAGCCCCAACAACACTCAAGAAATTTGACATCATCCAGGACAAAGCATCTCGCTTGACTGCCACCACATCCACAAAATATCAACTCCTTCCACGACTGACGGTCTGTAGCAGCAGTGTGTATTGTTTACAAGATGCACTGCAGAAATTCATCAATGACCTAACACAGTACCTTCCAAATTCATTATCACTGTCATCTAGAAGGACAAGGGCAGCAGATACATGGGAACACCACTACATGCAAGTTCCCCTCCAAGCCACTCAGCATCCTGACTTGGAAATATACTGTTGCTCCTTCACTGATGCTGGGTCAACATCCTGGAATTCTCTCTCTAATGCCATTGTGAGTCTACCCACAGCACGTGGACTGCAGAGGATCAAGAAGGTACCTCACTACCACCTTCTCAAGGGGCAACTAATGATTGCCAAAAAATGGTGGCCCAGCCAGTGACACCTATGTCCCACAGTTGGATAAAGGGTCATGCGGTGCTGGTGTAGTGTCCTTACTTCTGAATTAGGAGGCACAGGTTCAAGTTCCACTTGTTCCAGAAGTGTGTCATCGTAACATCTCTGAACTGGTTGGTTAAAAAAACTCTAGTCTTATGGTAACAATAACACTACTGCCATCAAGTGGTGAGTTTTATATTTTGCCTTCACATCAGTGTGTAAATTTAATGGCACAATATTAAGACACTTCTTAAAATTACCCGTCCAGTAATTGATGGAATCAAAATAAAATTACAGTTCATTATTCCAACTAGATTGATTGGATTCTTTTGTTACAACATACAACAGAAGCTTCAAAAATTGCATAATATGAAAGAACTTTCAAAACTACTTAGAGAGAATTCTTTCAAAAATTTTCTCAGTGTCAAAAGTTTTTGTTATACGTAGGATAGAAGGGATATTAGTTATCTTCAATATGGGGAGGATTGAAGTTGGGACCGACTAAACTCGAGCATATAAACCATGTAGGATGGAGAATTGGCAGTGGTTGTTTTCCTTATTACATGAAATGTCTTTTTCTTTGCTGTGCATTTTTCTTTAACGTATTATAGTTATGCATTGTCGATTAAAATATTGATTCTTAAATCAGTGATGCAATTGATATTATCAGATACACTTTCCGCCTCACAAACCCCCAACCAAACAGGCTTTTCATACCACTCTGGGAAAACATAGAGAATCTGCCAAGGAAGTAACTGCAATATAACATCAGAGATAACACTTTCCGCCACAGACTCGTATCATAATAACTGGTGCCAGGACCACTATCACTGGTGTGATGACCAGTGCTATTGGTGCTAGTACTAAATACTACAGTTTACTAGTCTTGTACCGTTGCAGTGTTCTATCAGGGTAGTAAGGCCATGGAACAAAGTATGATATTTCCAATGACTCTTCTCATTAACATGTCGTGTTAAAGAGGTATCACAATTCTTGACCACTTTCTAAAAGCCGGCTGACAAGTTTTTTACCTTCTGCAAGTTTACCAGGTGATGCATTTCCTGACATTTAAACTGTTTACTTCAAAAATCAAAATGAATCAATTTGGTCTTGTTCACAAACTTCTCATTTTTCTATTGTGACTTGAGTCACTGTATCCCCCAACAATGAGTGTCACTATATTTATAAAAGGACTGAATGTAAATGCTTGCCAATTATACAAGGCCATTTCAGCCTTAAATCATCAATCAGTAACAATATTGGCAGATGTTGAGTTTGAGGACAGTGATGATACTAGATGAATTAAAATTACATAATTATTATATTGAATGTGATGTGTTAAATTTTTTGCATGTTTAATCAGAGAAGCTTTGTTTTGAAATTTGAGATTCATTTATTACATGGGACAATTTTTTTTACAAAGGGTTGGGGTTTTACGACAAAATTTACTAGTCACCTTCATGTATTACTGAAAAGAAATAAGATTCATTCAGTACCACCGTCCTACCCCAACACCATAATTCACAAGCAGAGGAAGAACTGTCAGAACAGCAATATCTGTGGATATATATTACAATGTAATGAGGACATTGCGAAAAGTTTTTCTTACCTGCTCAGTCAGATCTACAACCCAACTCCTCCACAGACACACTCATCCTAGATTTCAATGCTGTAGGATCATTTATTCGCTTCCACAGAGGAGAATTAATCATATAGACTGACCAGCTATCCATAGGATTATCAAAAAAAGCCAATATTTTAATCAATAGAATACACTTAATTATCAATAAAGAGCTTTGAGACTTCTGAGATTGTGATAAGAATTGTGTAAATTAAATTTCTTAATTCTTCTTTTCTTCCTAGTAATTTTGGCCCAGATCTTCTGTTAGGAAATGGTTGATGCTGAGGTGTAGACTAGAGTTGTTATGAGAGTATGTGGTATTTCTGATTAAATTGACTTGGTGGGAATTGACCAGGATGTTGAAATCTCGCCTGGTGACAGGAGCTCTCTGTAAACTTCCCCAACTCTAAGTTCAATGTGGAGTCTTCAGTGAGTTCCAACACTTTTACCTTGGTGGTCCAGGAAATGTAAGAAGAATCAAAACCTCCTCCACCTCCTTGCAAATTATTAAACTTATAGTTAATACTGACACCCCTCATGACTCCACACAGACATCTGAAACCTCCAGACATGGCCATCTCCCTCAAACAGCCCAATGTCCAGCTCTCCATTCCATGCCTTCAATAAACACTTACCCCCTAACCCCCTGGCACCCTGGACATGTCATGGGTACCAGATGCCCTGCTGGATCCAAACTGCTCCACAAAACTCTCCTCCTAACCCACCCCCCAGCCCAGCTTCCACACCACTGATCCCTACACGAACCTGACCACTCCCCCAACAGATCCATCACAACAATGATGCCAACACCCCAACCGTCCAAACCAGATCTCAGTAACACATCTAACACTATCACTGAACTAGCCCCCACTGCTCCCTGACCTCCAACAACTTGAACCTCCCACCTCACGTCTAACTTCTTCCCATTCTCTACCCCTGAAAGAAACGATCATCTGGAGCGAGTTTGAGGTCCCTCCCACCTTGCTGTTGATGCTGAGGATCCATCAAAGGTGATAGAGTGCAGGTCTCTGCACATACCTGCAGACACGGAGTACCCTCGGTCTCGAGGGTGGTAAACACGCCTTTCCATGGCAGCAGCCCAATGCTATTGTGTCAAAGCATGATAATACCGATGGATTCCTCCATCCTTCGATCCAATGTGATGACTATCTCTGACAAACCTGCCTAATGTTCCTGAGCCTCTCAGTGTAGTTTTGATGAAGTCATTAATAGCTGAGATTATGGCATCATCTTCTGCCTGGGGCTGTGCAGGTGAATGGTCTCCGTCAGTTTTCTGAGTGACAAGAGAAATGGAATGTTTCTTCCTCAATAACCTACAGAGACATGTCGGCGATGTGCTCAACAGGTTGTGAGCCCAAATCTGATTTGAGAAGTGTGTGTCATGGTAGAAGTCACATTACCATAGCAGACATGGGAGGACTTTCGTACATGATTATTTTTCAATCTAAAATCTTCCTTGCCAGAGGTCAAGGTGCAGGTGGAGCTGAGAGTCAACAGTGCAGGCCTTGCAGTGGTTCACTGGATCCCAGTAGTGCCTGCATAAGTGGAGAGTGGGAATTATTTATGTAAAAGGGCTCAAGACAGACACCATAGAGATGAAGAACAAAAGTTTACATGAGAAATGTTGGCATTGGCCATCGTCAATGACCTGCAATGAATCCGAATGGAAAAAGTACAGTGCCAAAAACAGGAAAATTCTGCCATATGTGTTAATGAAGAGTTCAAATTACTTTATCATACCTATAGATAACTAGTCGAATAAGGAGGCATGTTTATTAATCAAACAAGCACTGAGAGGACTGGGACAGGTCAAGCCAAATATATAGCACAGACATGGGATTAGTAGTGGATATCCATTTCATTGCACACCCTAACAGAACTGTGTAAAAGGAGATTATCCAATGTCTTCTGCGGGTAATGGTAATGCAAAATTGTCAAAGAGCCTTTTTTCACTAAAAAATCAAGATGCCAACAGTATTTTCTGGCGGATATCACTTGATCAAGCATCTAAACCATTAACCACATTTATCACACACTTTGATAAATGTTAATTTAATTGACTTCATTTTGGCATTCCCTTGGAATTTTTCTAATGCTCAAAGTCTAACATCCTCAAAGGCAGAGAAGAAGTAATTTGCCATGTGAATGATATGTTTATTCGTTTTGCTACTAAAGATGAAAATGACCAAAGGTTCTTTGAAATTTTAAAGGCATTAGAACAAGTAGGACTTACTCTGAAAGAGAAATATATATTCGGCTTGACTACTATAAAATTTTTTGGGCACATTATTCGACAAATATGTATAACAATTGACCCCCAGAAATCCATGGCAATCAAGAATTCTCACAACCCAAAAATATTGGGTTCATACTACGATACCTTGGTGTTGTCAACCAAGTGGAGAATTTGCCAAATTTTATCATTGACCGGTGGAGTCTGTTAAATAGTGGCCAACATTGGTATTGGGGCATGGAACAAGCAAAGGTATTCGAGAAAGTTAAAAAGATCCTAATTTTCTCAAATCTACTAGCACACAATGGTCTAAAACTTCCAAATATTGAGTAGCAGAAATGTGGATTTGTGAACAAAATTGTGATTATCTCATTGGCTTAACATATAAGATCCTGCAGACCACATGCCTTTGTTTATCTCCCAGATTCTAAAGAAATTGTCAATGGGATGCTGTGAATACAATGTTTTTGATTAGAGCGAGTGTACCTTGATTCAAAAACAGTATGTTCCAGGAAATATTTTAATAATTGCAAACATTCTGCAAGGAGCTGTAGTCAACCAAGCTACAAAGCAAGATGGGCCACGACCAGAATCACTGTTTTTCATATATAAATGACTTAGGCTTGGGTGCACAAGGCACAATTCCAACATCTGCAGATGACACAAAGGGAGAAAAGTGATAAGAGTCACAGGATATAATGATGGTAGTTGTGCTTTGTACTGGGAACTGGAACAGACATGGAGTGAGGGCTTTACAGTGGGCTCAAAGTTAGTGTGCTAGTGGCTGTGCTGCCTCAGCTTAACTGAAGCGTGGCTGATTCAGTCTGTCATAGGGGTCCCTGGCAGCTCATTGTGTGGCTACAGGTAATATGGGCAATCATGTGTCAAATGAAATTTAAAATAGAGAAATATGCAATCATATGTTTTAATAGGAAGAATAAGAGAAGCAACATAAATAAAGTGTACAATTCTGAAGGGAATTCAGTACCAGATAAATCTGGGGGTTTATCGTTGAAAGCACATCGATTTGGCCTCACCCGGAATATTGTAACTGTTTCTTGAGACCTCACTTTAGGATGGATATAAACATTTTATAGACGATGCAGTAAATATGTACAAAAACTAAGGCCCATGATTACATGAATAGATTGGAGAAGTTAGGGTTGCTCTCCTTAGGGAAGAGATCAGGATATCAAATTAATAGAGATGTCCTTGATTTACAGGGGGCTTTACAGAATACATAAGAAGAAATCTTTTCCACTGCTGGAAGAATCAAAAACCAGCAAATAAAAGTAGATAGCAAAAGAATGTAAGGGGACTTGAAAAAAGGCATTTACACAGTGTGTGGATAAGATCTTAAATGTGCTGCCTGAGACTGCGGGAGAACAAGATTCAATTGTGGTTTTCAAAAGGGAATTGGGTAAACAACTGAAGAAATAAAAGGAAAAGGATTGGAGAAGTGAAACTAATTAAGTTGTTCTCAAGGAGACACAGCATGGACTTGATGGGCTGAATGGTCTTCTTCTGTACGGTAACCATTCTATAATTAAGGATTAAAATTTTGTTCCTAGAATAGCTGCATGAGGTCCATCCAGCAGCTTAAATTGACACTTGCCTACCGTCAGCCTCATTACCGTATATACTCAAGTAAACATCGATCTGATGTAAAAGTCAACCCCCTATTTTTGGCCAAAAGATCTGGAATTTTCCACATATCTCTTGTAAAAGTCAACCCTATTTCTTCACATGTATCAGATCAATATTTGTGAGTCAAGGTATTATCTTGTACATAAATGTTACGATGAGGAAATGAAATTTTTTGTGCTATTATTTGTTTTGATGTACATTTCACACCAGTGTTAGGTTACAGATTTCTTAAGTTCATTATCGAACAAGCACTATAATTGGTGTAATTAATATTCACTTTTTGTACAGCCTTCCCACTCTGCTCCGGATCTCCAGCTTGCTGCCCGCACATCTTCAACCTGCTCTGATCTGACCCTCAGCTGCACCGATGATGTCATCGCCACTCCAAGGTAAATTTTTAATAAAAAAAGAGAGCATAACAAGAGAAAAAAAGAAAAAGCAGACTGAATAATTACTAAATGTTTCCATTGTCTTTATCTGGTAATTACCGTAATTAGTTGTGTTTTTTCTTTATTCATTTAGAGATCAATTGTTTTTCTGCTAATGAAACAGTATGATTTTCAGCTCCTCAAAAGTAGTATCCATGTAATAGTTAACCCCATAAATTCGACCTGAAAAATAGTCTAAAAACGTCGACTTTTATAAGCGGATATACGGTAAGAAGGTTTATAACACCTTGGTACATAACAGTTGACTTAATACCCCCTCCAACCGGCAACTAACTCATGTGAATTAAATTAGTAGTCACAAAGGATATGTGTAATAGTTCGAGAACTCATCAGGGATCTTTCCAGGATTCTTTATCTATGCTTTACCCATACTCAATCAACATTTATTCTCAAATCTCTTTTACTTAAAAAGTGTTATTGTTACTCTGTTCTACATTATTGGACATCATATTGAAGTTAGAAGTCCCAGAAGAAAGAGAGTGCTTAATTATCAACATCAGGCTTGGAGACCCCCCCTGCCCTCCATCCCACCTTTGTTCTACAGGATGAATCATAGAGTCATATGGCACGGAAACAAACTCTTCGGTTCAACTCGTCATGCCAACCGAGTTTCCCAAACTAAACTAGTCCCATTTGCCTGCATTTAGCCCATATCTTTCTAAGCCTTTCGTTTTCATGACCCAGTCCAAGTCCTTTAAATGTTGTAACTTTACCTGCATCTATCACTTCCTCTGGCTCTTCATTTCAAATACGAAACACCTAGTGTATAATAAAGTTGCCCCTCAGGTCCCTTATAAATCTTTCTCCTCTCACCTCAAAAATATGCCCTCCAGTTTTGAACTCCCCTACGCCTGGGAAAATACCATTGCAATTCACCTTGTCTATGCCCCTCATGATTTTATAAACCTCTATAAGGTCACCCCTCAAAACCATGCACTCCAATGTAAAATATCCCATTTTATCCAGCTTCTCCCCATAACTCAAACCCTCCCGTTCTGGTAACACCCTTGCAAATGTCTTCTGCACCCTCTTCAATTTAATCATATCCTTCCTATAGCAGGGTAACCAGATCTGTACACAGTACTCCAAAAGTGACCCAAATACCATCCTGTACAACCGCAATATGAGGTCCCAACTCCTAACGTTCAGAAGTCTCAGAGGAAGGAGAGAAGTAGATATGTTTAGGCAGACCAGCACCAACTGCTGTGGGAGAGATGGACAGGGGAATGCCAGGGGACTAAGGAGGGCTCAAATTATGGTGAATTTAAGAACCGTGACAGCAAGGGGTAGAAAAGGTTGATGAAGAGAGGAGCCTAGGAAGGCAAATGGACTTCTTCCTCCCTCCCCGTCCAAGGACTGGACTTCCCATCCTATGAGGAGCTCCAGTGAGAATCTCCAAAAATCTGTGGATCCTCTTAATCAGTCCCTGATCCATTTTGAAATATGCCACTGTATGTCAGCAGTCAAATTTACATTTTTAGAGGACATGGCTGAATGGTCCCAATATGTGCTGCTGCATGAAAATTGCATCCAATCAGTCCTTGAGTACTAAATCCACAGCTGGCTCGGTTTTGTCACTTCCAGTTAAGCACAAATTATGAGATCCTTGTGGTGCAGTTGGAGTTTCCCTATCTCTGAACAGGTGGCCCAGGTCCAGTCTCACCTGTTCCAAAAGTGTGCAATAACATTATTGAACAGGCTGATTAAAAAATGAAGAAAGGGGTGAGTTCTTGTATACTCAGTTGTCATATATTTGATTACTAATCTTCAAAGTTAGCACTCCAGGGGTCTTGTGGTACAGTCGTTGTGTTCCTGGGAGGTCTGGGTTCAAGTCCCACCTGCTCCAGAGACCTCTGGACAGGTTGATTAGAAAAATAGGTTAAATAAAACTTCAATCAAATTAAGCATTCAAGAGCTCTTGTGGCAATGTGGTGATATCCCTACCTCTTGTCCTGGAAGTATGGGTTCAAGTCCCTCCTGCTCCAGAGGTGTGTAACAACATCTCTGAACTGGTTGATTTGAAAATATCAATAAAATAAGTGTGCTTTTGGTTGCACTTCACTCCATGCTGCTAATCTTCATGCATCTGGTGCAGAGGAGTGTGGGTAAGTCAGAGGACCTCCTCATGGGTCTGCTCCTGGGCACGGTCAAGTTGGCTATTGACAGATCCAGGCAATGGGCTGTGGAGATGGCCATTGTTGCAGACTGTCTGTCCCTTTTCTTTGCTTATGATCGTGCCCAGGTGTTCTTAGAGAGGGAGCACATGGTTTCCATCAATACTCGATGCCTTTAGAGAGAGGTGGGCAATGCAGGAAGTAGAGTGCTTTATTTCCCCCTCTAACTCCATTTTGATTTAGCACATCTTTCACTCCCCATCCTCCCTCACATTTTTTTTCTTTTTTTTAAATGTCGACATTACCCTTAGCAGACTATACACTTAGCCAGATGGGTATTTTCCTGGTGGTGGAAAAAAAATCATAAAGTCTATTCACAAAGGTGTCCTTTTTTCTGTTTCACAAAATATACAACCATGGGAGATTTGGGGGCAAAAAAAACATACAGAGCACTTTTTGGCCCTGAAAAGAAGGCTGTCACAGCCTATCTCTGGACTGAGAGGCCCAAAAATAAGAAATAAGGTTAAATGTGCATAAAAAGAGGGCCCTATTGTGGCAAAAAATCAAAAACGGATCCCTCACTCTTTGGATCCTTCATGAAGAAAAAGGAAACAATGGGTGAAAGCTAAGACCAGACTTTCAAGTCCCAGTACTGCAGTGGTAGTGTCCCTACCTCTGAGCCAGAAAGTTTGGGTTCAATTTCTATCTGTTCCAGAGGTGTGTCATAACAGATCTGAACAGACTTATTAAAACAAAATTCAAACAGGAATATCTTATTTGTACTGTACTTGATTCCATCCTTTTACCAAAAACAACCTGAGCATACCCCAACAAGGCAGAAACTATCATATTGGGGATCTGGATTAACTAGTTTCCCCATTTTTTTGGAGATTTCTAATTATACTTAAATATTTACCTCCAGCTTCCCTATAAATTATATAGGTATTTGAGTACATTGAATAAACTGTAATATTTTAAATAATTATTTTCACTTTTTGTTAATTTGCTCATGGGACATGGGTGTTGTTGTCTATGCCAGCATTTGTTGTCCTTGAGAAGATTCTTATGAATTGCTTTCTTGAACCAATGCAGTCCTTGGAACGTAAGTGTACCCACAATGCTGTTAGGAATAGAGTTCCGGGATTTTGACCTTGCTATGTGTGTGTTACTGAACATCATTGTCAAATAACCCTCAGCAATCTTGATTACTTTATGGGTGGAGCAATGCAAAAGCCACAATCAGAGACAATCCTAAAAAGTGCAATCACATTGTTTAATGGTTTATGTATTGTTACACATTATTGTGCAGTTTTCTCATTTCCAAGAAAAGATCGTGGGTTCTGATGGCATGATGTTCTGTAGGAATTACAAGTATTTTAACTCAACTTCCCATTCATCAACTTCAGGAACCTTCATTCTTTTAACTGTTTTATCTTTAATGCTTTGGCCTCTAGGCAGTTTCTGTTGGAATATATGATGAGACTGTATACATTTTGCTCACACTCATTGTCAACATATAGTATGTTAACATTTTACATTAAGTAGAAAGCCTTAGCCTTAGCTTGCTGGGCATAGGACAAGGGGCCTCATGATCGACCATACATTGGATAGGGAAAGAATCATTATGTGTGGGTGTAGTTAGGCACGGGCTGTCAATCTTTTTGCTGTTGAGGCACCACTACCATGTTTTTAAAAATTCTCATAAAGTATGTTCTGCTGTATAAGGATTAATTATACGATCAAACTATATTTACTACTTTCTTTGTTTTACTCAAATCAAAACCTGTTGCAAGTGCTCAGCAACAATTCGGTGAAATTCGGATGTTTCTATTGTAATTGATTGGTACATTGTTTTCAACATGTCCTTGTCAAACATCCAGCCCTGGTCTATTCAGTTACACCATTGCAAACATGATTCTGCTTCATGTAATGTCTGGACAGGGGTGCTTTCCAGCATGAGCGAGTAGGTGGAAAACACCAGTGGAATTTCTGGCTGATTTAATTTTAGCCTTCCAACAGATATTAGAAGCACTCTTATTGCCATTCAACTCAGTACAAGTAACAGCATATTTCAGAATCTAACTGGGACAAACCAGTGCCAGTATCTTATTGGGTTAGTACATTTAGCCAGAAATTCATCAGCAGAGGTTATATATTCATTATACATGTAATGTGTTTTAAAAGTATATTTTAAATGTGGTTGAATATGTTTAATGAACAAGCTTCAATACAAATACATAGTTTAAGAGTCTTGTGTTAATGATTCATGCGGCAGTGAAGGAGAAAATCCAACGAAAGAATGAAAATGAAGATGGAGATTTTCTAATCTGAGGAAAGAGATACAATAACTACTCATATTTATATGGAACCTTTAACCTAACCATTGGTCTGGTCCACAAGTTAAAGTTCTAAATTGGTGCAATGCTAATTTTGGTGGTCATCAATAGGAACTTTCAAAGGGACAGTTAGTAAGTGGGAGGCTTTCACAAGCGAGTTAATGAGGGTTCAGGGCCAGCATGTTCCTGTTAGAGTGAAAGATAAGACTAGGAGGAATAGGGAACCCTGGATGACTAGAGTTATTGAGGCCCTGGTCTTGAAAAAGGAGGCACATGACACATAGGCAGCTTGGATCAAGTGAATTCCTTGAGGAGTATAGAGGATGTCAGAGTATGCTTAAGAGAGATAACAGGAGGGGTAAAAGGAGACACAAGATGGCTTTAGTAGATAAATTAAAGGAGAATCCAAACAGATTCTACAAGTACATGAAGGGCAAAAGAGTAATTAGGGAGGGAATAGGGCATCTTAAAGATCAACAAGGTCATCCATGTGTGGAGCCACAAGAGATGGGTGAGAGCCCAAATGAATATTTCTCATATTTACTGTTGAGAAAGAAATGGATGCTAGGGAACTTGGGGAAATAAATAGCAATGTCTTGAAGAGTATCCACATTACAGAAGATGAGCTGCTGGAAGTCTTAAAATACATTAAGGTAGATGAATCCCAATGATCTGATGAAGTGTATCCCAGGACATTGTAGGAGGCTAGGGAGGAAATTGCAGGGCCTCTAGTGGAGATATTTGTATCATCGACAGCCACAGGTGAAGTGCCCAAAGATTGGAGGGCAGCTAATATTGTGCCACTATTAAGAAAGGCTGCAGGGAAATGCCTGGGAATATAGACTGGTCAGTCTATTGTCTGTAGTGGGTAAGTTATTAGAGGGGATTCTGAGAGACAGGATCTACAGGCTTTGGAGAGGCAAGGACTCATTTGGGATAGTCAGCATAGTTTTGATCTTGGGAAATTGTGTCTCATGAATTTTTTTGAAGGGATGACTGAAAATGTAGATGAAGGCAGTGTGGTAGACATTGTCTAAACGGACTTTAGCAAGGCCTTTAACAAGGTACCACTTGGTAGGTTGTTGAACAACATTAAATCTCATGGGATCTGGAGAGACCTAGCCAATTGGATACAAAATCAGTTTGATGGTAGAAGACAGAGGGTGCTGGTAGAGGGTTGTTTTTCAGACTGGAGGCCTGTGACCAGCGGTGTGCTACAGAGAACAATGCTGGGTCCACTGTTATTCACCGGTTATAAAAATGATTTAGATGAGAATTTAGGAGGTATAGTTAGTAAGTCCGTAGATAACACCAAGATGTGGTGGACAGTGAAGAAGGTTATCTAGGAATGCAGAGAGATCTTAATCAACTGCGCCAGCAGGCTGAGGAATGGCAGATGGAGTTTAATTTAGATAAATGCAAGATGTTTCTTTTTGGTAAGGCAAACCGGGGCAGAACTTATACAGTCAATAATAGGGCCCTGAGGAGTTTTATAGAACAAAGAGATCTTGGTGTACAGGTTCATAGCTCCTTGAAAATGGAGTCACAGGTAGACAGGGCGATGAAGAAGGCTTTTGGCATGCTCACTTTCATTTGTCAGAGCATTGAGTATTGGAGTTGGAACGTCTTATTGCAGCTGTACAATACCTTGGTGAGGCCACATTTTGAGTACAGCATGCAGTTCTGGTCACCCTTCTATAGAAAGGATATTATTAAACTAGAAAGAATACAGAACAGATTTACTAGGATGCTACCTGGACTGGAAGGTTTGAGTTATAAGGAGAGGTTGGGTAGTCTGGGAGTTTTTTCCATGAAGCGTAGGGGACTGAGGGATAACCTTATAAAGGTGTATAAAATCATGAGAAACACTGATAAAGTAGATAGCTGACAGCTTTTCCCCATGATAGGGGAGTCTAAAACTAAATGGCAAAGGTTTAAGGTGAGAGGACGGGGATACAGAAGAGTCCAGTGGGATAATTTTTTCACATAGAGGGTGGTGAGTGTCTGGTATGGACTGCCAGAGATAGTGGTAGAAATGAATACAATTTTGTCATTTAAGAAACGTTAGGACAGGTACACAGATGGGATGGGTACGGAGGGATGGACCAAACGCAGGCAAATTGGACGAGTTTAAATTATGAAAATTGGATGGCATGGACAGGTTGGGCAAAAGGGCCTGTATCCATGCAGACCTCTGTGACTATATCAGTTCATGTCAGGATTATAATAAAACAAAATTGATACCACACCAATGAAGTAGATAATGGAGTAAATGCTAGGTCAAAGAGATAGGTTTTAAAGAGAGTACTAAAGAAAAGAGAGGGTAATTGAAAGGCTCAGAGAGGGTATTTCAGAATTTAGGCCACAGGCAGCTAAAGACATAAACACCAATAGTGGAACAGTTAAACTACCAATGCTCCAGAGAGTAGAATGAGAGAACTTCCGATATCGTGAAGGTTTCTAAGCACAAACGCACGGTTTATCCATTTTTATCTTTATAATTTAAAGATTATCTTATATCTTTATCTTTATAATCCATTTTAGCAGTTTATTTTCTCAAACTCTGTCATTAGAATTTTGTAATTTCCTTTATTTTGGTTGGATTCTATCTGGCATCTCATGTCCAAAGGTGCACCGTTCTATGATGGGCTCTTAAATTTTCCACTCGGTCAATGTCCTGGTTCTTATCTTCATCCTCAGTGGATTGTTTTCAATCCCCTATTTTGTCTGCATCCAGGATATCACACCTTTGTCAGCTCCAGTAATGAACAGCATGCTACATTGATGTGGCTTTTCACTTGCTGATCCTTCTTCTGGAGACTGAACAACTGCTGGAGGTCCTTGTTCTGTCTGGCCTCGCTCAAGACGTTGTAATGAATGTATTCTGAGATACTATTGTCACATGTCCAGTGAAGCCACAAGAAAACCTCCAGATGCACCTTCTATCTCAGACGTGTGAGCCAAGAGTTTGTCAGGAATAAAACAGCATATCAGTAATAGTATTCCTAGTCCTTTACATAGATTGCAATGACATATTATATCCTGAAAGTCTGGCAAGGGCGTTTTGCAGGAGGCCAAAATGTTGCCTCAATAAGAAACTCTGAGCTATGTATCCTTATACTGATGAACATTGCTGACTAAAAATGCTAATGTCACATTGGGGTAGTGAATTTCAGGCATATTCATCATATTAGCATCTGTCTCAAATAGGCCTTCAACATCACAGATCATGCCATTGCACTCTTGCAGTTGGATGTGAGAATATAGCAGTTTTGAAGCATTGTCTTCCAGTGGCCAGTGTGAAAATGATGCAGAAGTGGCTAACCCTGTTGAGTATTTGCACGGATGTGCTTATCTGACATGACTGGGGTCAACTGATGCAAAGTATGTAAAAGTCAAGATTGCTTGAAGCTATAAATTTTGATCTTCAATCTTGCAAAAGCAACTACCCTTCAATGAAATTCAACTTGATAGTGTGGTGATAATTAGTCATAACAAGATTATTACAATTTCTCCTGGCAGGCCCAAACATACAAAAAAATTGTACTTCACTCCTTACTCTGCTCAAGTTGCATACGGTGGCAATTGTTTGATTTGTTATTGCACAGTTCAGTTTGGTGCAAAGATGGCAAGGTTTGAGCTTGTTGTCTTTGTCGGTGAGTTGCAGGTTCTGCCTGAGATGAAAGATGGTTCACACCACACCCCCACCCTTCATGTTCCCTCTTTTGGGGTTACCATTTCTGTATCCCCAGTGACCTTTCAGCCCCCAGTTGTTTTCTTTTTATTCACTTGTGGGATACCTCCAAACTGGTATGTCCTCAACACTCTGCTTGATAAACCTGTGATATTCAAACTTGCTTTATTAAACCTCCAAGACTATGGCCCAATCCCAGAGCTGCATGGACCCTGATCCCAAACTCTAATCAGACCAAGCACCCAACTGATTGCGATCGCAGCCCTTAACTGACTTTGTTCCCCCCCTTCACTACACGAAGAATTGGTCACTTTTGACTTTCAGACATGGCCAATTGATTGAAGCACATACAGTGTGTTTGTTGCGTAAGCTGCTGGCACATGTTTAAAGTGTGATGTTGATGTAGCCTACCGCATAGAAATAAGACAGCAACATGTTTGGCTCCTTGACTGTTCAGTGCTCTGAACTGCAACAAGCTGTCCATCTCTCCATATGTACTAAAATGCAATGCAAGCCGATTGACAGCCTGTAAATTAGGTCTGGAGAATCTACGGGCTGAAAAGCAATGCAAGCCACACAAAGGCCATTAGCCTTGAAGTAAGCACAAAGTGAGTGAACACCAAAAAAGTAAGCTAAAAGCCATAAGAAATAAGAGCCATTGTGTGTAGGTGCATGGGATGAATGTATATTCATGTATGTGCAGCTTCAACAACATTCAAGAAGCTTGACACCATCCAAAACAAAGTATTCCACTTGATTGGCACCACATCGGCAAACATTCATTTCCTCCTTTCACTCTGCCCAATGAGAGTATCTGGCTATTACTCCCACTTCCTTGTGGTGCAAAGTGTTGATGTTAAATGTGTAAATAGACAGTCGACATCATCAGTGATGTTGGTTCACCTCATAATAGCAATGTGAAACCTTGTCCTACAAACAATTAAAAGACAGTGCTTAATAACAGAAAATGTTTACCAACAATCTAGTCTCAAAAATCAAAGTACTATTTGAAAATATAGATGAAAACAGATTTTTCTCTGCTGCCATTCAGCCAATTTCTTTTGTTTTCAATTTCATGAACTTTGGCTTCTCTTGACAGTATCTTCGAGGGACTTTATCAAATGACTTCTGAAATAAGAGTAATAACCATTGGTTTTCCCTCTCTGTGACCTTAGTGACCTCTTCAAAGCACTGAATCAGGAAGCAGCTGGGGAATGAAAGAAGAAACCACCATAGCCTCTTATCTGGGTAAGCTGTTTATAATGGGCTTGTCTGCTTAAGGTACTTGTGAATGTGTTGCCAGTTTCCTATAATCAGCAATAAACATCTTCATTCACTCTGTTATTAACCAACAGTACAGCCTATTGACCTCAAAACAATGAAAACCACCACAAACTAACAGTCTGGAAGCAGGCCTTTTGGCCTATAAAGTCCACACCAACCCTCCAAAGAGCATCCCACCCTTCCCCAAACCCCTACAAAATTTAGTACAGCTAAGCCACACATCTTTGGACTGTGGTAAGAAACCAGAGCACCTGGAGTAAACACACATGTACATGTGTAGAATGTACAAATTCCACCCAGGTGGTCACCCAAGGGAGGAAATGAACCCAGTTTTCCAGCACTGTGATGCAGCGGTGTTAACCACTGAGCTACCACGCTGTACCAAAGGTGGGAGATCATTCAGATGTTCATTGGAATACGCCAGTCTAGAGGTAACAAAGACAGGGATGAGTGTTTTAGCAGAATATAAACTAAGACTGGGGTGAACTTTGGTGATTCTTTTTATGTTCATACGGTGTTGGATATCACTTCCACAATGGAAGGTGGAGCTCCAAATTCCACAGACAGCCCCGTGCTGAGTTGGACCCGGATAAAACTCTTCTTCAGCATTGGCCATAGTCTTGCCGGCAGATGTCACAACACCTGATGCATTTCAGTGCGCACACCCATCAGTTTTTTTTCTTTCATTGTTTAAATGAACGGCAGCACATACTTGAAGTTGGCATCCTGCCTGTATCAGAAGTTACAGGTGTGGTTTAATCGAGTATCCTGATACCTTCCCATTATTTTTCCGGTCTCTTCTCAAATTTCCCGGCCGTAGGATTTTTTGATCCAATTGAAGAAAGCCAGGGGCGGTTAGACTTGTCGGAGATGGGTCATTGTGTGGTGTGGATGCAACTCGCCCAGGACCACCACTGGATGATTTTCGACTGGCTTTCTAAGGAGGTGGGTGTAAACGTCTTTGCCAGAAACGTATGCGGCAGTTGGTGATGTGGGAGGCGGGTTTTAGCCTGACCGGGGCCTGCGGTACCGCCACGTCAGTGAGACTGTACTGTGGCGGAGGAATGAGGGAGGGGACCGGGGTTTCTGTGGCAGCGGCGTGGAGAAACGGAGAGGCGGGACTATTACCAACCCTATTGGGCCCGGCCCTCATTCCTCTTGTCTACCAACTCCATGTGGTTGCCGGCACCTTTGATGCTGCGTGTTTAAATATGAGCGTGCAGCAGCCGGACAGGGAAATGCGCGGATATTTATCAGTGGCTTAAGACATTTGTCACAGAATTCTGAAACAGAAAACGATTCCCCCCCCCTCCCCTTCGGGCCTACTCACGGTGTCGGCGGTGAGACGGTTAGAAAGATTGGTAAACCATCGTGAAAATTCTACTTGGCATTCGGTAAAATCCGTTTTCCGTTTTACAACCCCTCCCCCCGAAAAAAAACAAATATTTTGTTTGTTGTAAACCAAACGCTAATAACTCAATCATTGAACGGAAGGTATTCCGTTGGGCTCGAGCTCGGTTTGAATCGAATCGAACGCGGGGCGGTTAAGGCTGGGCGGCTCGCGCGGCTCCGGCCGTTTGGGGAAGGCGATGGATCGGGACCAGGAGCTGGCCCCGGCCTTGGCCGGACACCGGGAGCAGCTGGAACGGTCGGGCCAGGCTCACTTGCTCCGCTTCTGGGACGAGCTGGACCGTGCCGAGCGAGCCGAACTACTGGGCGACCTGAGCGGCTGCCACTTCCCGGAGATCATGAGCTTCTTCAACCGGGCCGTGTCGGCTCCGGTGCCGATCCAGCAGCAGATGGACCAGCAGATGGAGCCGGTGCCCAGGGAAGTGCAGGGCAGCGTGTCCAGAGACTGGGAGAGACTGCCCGAGTGGAAGGCAGAAGGTATGAGCTTAGCGAACTCGGTGACTTCTTAAGATGAGACATCAAGGTGTAGAGCTGGATGAACGTAGCAGGCCAAGCAGCATCAGAGGAGCAGGAAAGCTGATGTATCGGGTCTGGACCTCCTGCTCCTCTGGTGTAACTTGGCCTGCTGTGTTCATCCAGCTCTACACCTTGTTATCTCAGATTCTCCAGCATCTGCAGTTCCTACTATCTCTGAAACGACTTCTTAAGATGCCCGCTTTTGGTATCGAACGCTTAAACCTGTTGGGTGAGCGAATTGGTGCAGCACGAAAGCGCTGCTACAGACCTGAGAGAAGTGGTGTATCGAGTGTTGTGATACCACTACTGCCGAATAGCTACCTCCCTGCCTGGATCCTGTCAAATCGTTCTCTGGGATGGTTGGGTGGGGGCATCTGTGACACCAGCAAAAAGTGCAAATTTTCCAAGAAACGAAAGTTATGCGTGCGTATGGTTTTCTATTCTAATTATCTAACTGAGTGTAGGAGCCACAGTAAACTGAGTTTTTTTTCGCTGGCATTGTTTTATTGGGCTTCTAAACCCTCTTTTTTTCTTTAAATAAACCCAGTACTTGGGTTTAAAACTGCTGCATGCTGTCTCTTACTGTCTGTGGTAAAATAGACGCCACAAATGCGACTTATTTTTGTCTTTTGCCAAGTTTTGATTGGTCAGTTTAAGGGGTGTTTTGTTTTACAAATGGCACCTGGTACATAGGGGGCATGTGGAAGACCAGAGCGCATGAAGTGCATGTGGGACCCAAATGATTGTTAGAAATGTCAGATGCAAAAGTGGAGGGGAAAAAAATAGAAGGTAAAGGGACCCCAATGACCAAGTTACCCTGGTGGACAAGATTATTTCTGTGAGGAATGCGATCGAATAAGAGAGATGAAAGGAATGGGATGGGAATGCCACGAGAGAAATACCTTCGGATGAGAATGGTATGTGGAAGGTGGATGCGATGATATAATTAGTTGAGTAACAAAATGGCACAGTCATTTAATCCCATGTGACCTTAAATGACTCATTGGAAGGACCATTTGTTTTTAGAACATCTTGGAAACACATCCAGGCCTCCAAGAATGTTAATTGAGTTGTGATATGATCAGGGTTTTTTTTTTAAACGGAGGAAGGGATCTGATAGGGTAGGTAACAAGCATGGGGCTGGATGAACACAGCAGGTCAAGCAGCATCATAGGAGCAGGAAAACTTGATGTTTCGGGCCTAAACCCTTCATCAGAAATGGGGGAGGGGAAGAGGGTTCTGAAATAAATAGGGAGAGAGGAGGAGGCGGATAGAGGATGGATAGAGGAGAGGATAGGTGGAGAGGAGGCAGACAAGTCGAAGAGGCGGGGATGGAGCCAGTAAAGGTGAGTGTAGGTAGGGGGGTAGGGAGGAGATAGGTCAGTCCAGGGAGGACGGACAGGTCAAGGGGGCGGGATGATGTTAGTAGATAGGAGATGGGGGTGTGGCTTGAGGTGAGAGGAAAAACAGGTTAGGGAGGTGGAGATGAGCTGGGCTGGTTTTGGGATGCGGTTCCAGCAGCTCCAGAGGAGACAGCAGCACTGAGCCCTGCCGAGTGTTCACCATCCCCCCAGACCTCCCCCTTACTGAGGACGAACGGTCAGTCCTCAGGAAAGGGCTCACCTTTGTCCCCCTCCACCCACATATCAACGAATACCGCTCACGCTTGGATATTGAGCAGTTTTTCCGCCGCCTCCGCCTCCACGCTTACTTCTCCAACCGCGAATCTAACCCTCCCTCTACTGACCCCTTCTCCCGCCTCCAACACAAGCCGTCCTCCTGGACACCACCCCAAGGCCTCCTACCCTCCCTCGACCTCTTCATCTCCAACTGCCGTCGAGACATCAATCGTCTCAACCTCTCTACCCCTCTCAAACACTCCAACCTCTCCCCCGCAGAACGTGCAGCCCTCCACTCCCTCCGGTCCAATCCCAACCTCACCATAAAACCCGCGGACAAGGGAGGGGCAGTCGTAGTATGGCGCACTGACCTCTACATTGCTGAGGCCAGGCGCCAACTCTCTGACACCTCCTCCTACCGCCCCCTGGATCATGACCCCACCCCCGAGCACCAAACCATCATCTCCCAAACCATCCACAACCTCATCACCTCAGGTGACCTCCCACCCACCGCCTCCAACCTCATCGTTCCCCAACCCCGCACCGCCCGCTTCTATCTCCT
>JAHRHZ010000057.1:1138504-1182058 GCA_024137785.1 Ginglymostoma cirratum | reverse complement strand
TCCTCCTCTCTCCCTATTTATTTCAGAACCCTCTTCCCCTCCCCCATTTCTGATGAAGGGTTTAGGCCCGAAACATCAAGTTTTCCTGCTCCTATGATGCTGCTTGACCTGCTGTGTTCATCCAGCCCCATGCTTGTTATCTCGGATTCTCCAGCATCTGCAGTACCTTTTATCTCTGATAGGGTAGGTACATTGTTACCTCTTGTTGGAAGTGGGGTTGTAATCCAGAAAAAGAAAGCATAATATTTTTATTTTAGAGCAAAGTGCTTACCACATGAAATCGTGAAACCTTCTTTATACGTAAACTAAATCTGGAATATTCTTTCTCAAAAGATGTGGGTCAGTTGACATTTTTGAGACAGATTGGGCAACCTAATAAAGTTATGAATCAGTTGCTGAGAAACAAAGGTTAAATGCGTCAATATCTTTGAATGGCAGAACAGGTCTGTTGAATCGTTTTCCCCCCTCACCTTACTATGTTTATAATACAGTAACAACAATACTGCTATTTTTGTCACATGCCATGCCTTTAATTCAATCATTTATTGATCTATATTAAAGAATATTGAATATAGTTCATCACATTTATATAAAACACAATCAATTTTAAGGGAGAGGCAGAGAGAGAAACTATTATCAAATCTAACCTTGTAAGTTTCTGGACAAATAGGTTATATTAAATTTACCTGATAAAAAGAGCTGAACTACATGGGCTATTCCTCGAGTAACCTTAGCCATTTTAAGCTGCTTTTCTTAGGAGGTACCCAAGCAATGACCAGAAAGGGATGTGATATGACATATTAGTAGCTAAACATTCTAACTGCTGTAGAAAATAGATTTCCCAAGAGCTGCATAAAATGTTAGACGACACTGTCATTTGTGTCTCAATTGAGAGTAGGGTTGATTTGCAGGCTTCCAAATGAGAGATTAGTGTATAAATGTTGAAATGATTTTCAAACATGAGTTAGAAATACACAATTAACAATCCTTTGTTTCCAACAATATCTGTGACCACCTTCACAGCATCTTTTCTAAATTAATCACAAATAATTTATGTGGGTAGATGATTCCAGCTTGCCACGTATTTATTATAGATTAAAGTTAACAGTGTTCTCCTAAAAGGGTAGGTATTTGAAAGTAAATTGGAGACTGGTCATGTACTGATGAGTCAGTCATTCATGAAGCAAGTTCTTGGCCAAGATCCAAGCCAGACTTCATGGCAAAACTCTCCTTTCCCTGGCAGTTGAAGTATTTTTTTCAGTAAATGTTCATTCCCAGTAGGTACATGCTTACGGGACAAAGTTGTCATTCATTTCTTCCCTAGTTTAAGAATGTATTCATTATTTTAATGTGCATGTAATAGAAGATATTTATTAACTTCAAAAAGCTTCCAACAGGCATGCCTTCATGTATTGAGAAGAGATGGTGATATTGCACGAGTTCCTTTTGATTTTTATGCCGTAATTCAGGCTGAAATCTTAGAATAAAATTCTCATTGGAACGTTTGAGTGCAGGCTTGTGTTAATGGTTATGCTTCATTTGAGCTCTACCTTTTACCAGAAGCCTATTATGTTTGAGAAGTGAATGGATGTCATTATTTAAACTTTGGGTGGTGATGGTAAGGGATATCACTGGGGAATAGAGGAACTCTTAAGTCATTCAGTCTGGCAAGATTTTTAACTGATTCAATGTTAATTTTATTTCTGTCAGGGAAGCATTTCGTGTAAATAACACTTTTTTTTTATAATGAATCAGAATTTGGTATGCCCTACTTGTTTCACCCTTCAGTTTTTTTTTTCCCCTCTAAAAGTTGCTGGAAGTACATTCTGTCCCAGTGAAGATTACAAAACATTTAGGGTCTTGGTAAATGAGGGAAGCAGCTTAATCGATCAGACTTAAGAATCAAGAAAGAAACGGAACAAAAGAGAAGGAAAATGTGTGAAATAGAGTTTGATCCAACACAGAAGGAGAAATAGTCAGGGAAGACATTGGACTAATGGGAAAAAGAGAAAAACGGAAAATGTTTTTAAAATGTAGCAATTTTCTGAGGCCCCACAGTTTACAAGAACTTAAATCTCATTTTATAAAAATGTCTTGCATTGCTAAAATTGATCTTAACTTTCTTCAGCGTCTAATTAGCAACTGATGTGCAAATAAATTAATTTATTGAAATCCAAAAGGTGATTGAGGGTGAACTGTGGTTTTCGTGAAGTTCACACCAGATTGACACTAATTGCTCATAAATTTGCAATTACCCCTTAAATTGCTTGCTGATTTACATAATAATAAGAGAGCTATTTTGATATTAAAAGTTGAACCATTATATGTAGTTAATTCTTCCACCCATTCTCCAAACTGTAATTCTAAAAGTCTAAGATTATGCTGAGGATAGCATTGCTGTAAGTTTTTGACTTAAGTTGGCTGTTAGCTTTAAATAAATTATATATTATGATTAAAATTAAAGCTTCAGCCAGAAAATCAGATTTAGATCAAAATTCTATGATACATTTTATCCACCACAGTTTAATGTAGGGTCACAATCTTTGCAGTGGCCACTGGAAGAGCTGTATTGAGGGGGACAGCAACTGGAGTGCCTGTATATTTTGGCAACTTGCTGACTTAAGGTCTGTTTATAAGTGTGGAAATTTGTGCAGCGAAACCTTAAAAGAAAAGGAATGATTTGGTGTGGCTTCTGTTTTCATTCGCATTTATTTTAAGTCCTCACAAATATGAAGCAGTAAAATTACCAACAGTTGCAAAGCTGTATAGTGATCAAGCTCCACTTACATAGGCTTTATTTAGTAGTGATGAAAATTTCTTGCATGTGAATGATAATTTGAAAAATATGGATATAACACAAGCTAGTACTATTTTCCTCCCCTTAAGTTGGAATGTAGCTGCTATTTATGAAATTTTCTTTATTCTTTCATGGGATATGGGAATCACTGTTAAAGTCTGCATGTGTTATCCATCTCTAGTTTTCTTCACCACACCATTTTAGAAGGCAGTTAGGAATCAACAACACTATTATGGGTTTAAATGGGTCTGATAAATATAGCAGATTTTCTTTCCTGAAGAACATTAGTAAGCCGGATGGGTTGTTTACACCAATCAATGAGTTTTGTGGTGACCATTACCAAGACCAGTTTTCAAATCCAGAGTTGTTGATTGAATTCAAATTCCACCTTGTGGTGAGATTTGAACCTGTGTCCCTATTAACCTGGGTCTCCAGATTACCAGTCCAGTGACATGACCACTACATCACTGCCTACCAGTAAATAGTCTCTATGAAAAAATAAATCCAAAGCAATTGCACAGAAAGAAGGAATGGTCTCTGGAAAAAAACTTCACTGGAAACAGCTAATACTGTAAGAAAAATTATTTCCTGCATTTCTGATGAAGGGTTTAGGCCCGAAACGTCAAGTTTTCCTGCTCCTATGATGCTGCTTGACCTGTGTTCATCCAGCCCCATGCTTGTTATCTCGGATCCTCCAGCATCTGCAGTACCTTTTTATCTCTTATTTCCTGCAAGTCTTGTTTCTTGTTGAAATATGTCTGAATTTGCCAGGAATATTAAATGTCATAGCTTTGTTCAAATACTAGTGAAGTACAGTGAAGTTTTTCTTTATGTACTAAGTTCAAGCTGGAAGATACTAAATATCTACAATACACTTTTTTATAATTTTTGTAAGGTGTTTTATTTGCTGGTTAACGTAGCATCTATTTGCTGCTGTTGGAGTCACATATGCTACTTTTCTTGATTTGATCAACTATATATTTTAGCCTCTGGTTCTATTTAGGTCTTCAAAATTGGTAACTTTTCTGGTGGGTGAAGAGGATGCATTAAATATACCACCAGGAAGTGTAAGGAAATGTTTTTACACTAGTAATCCAAGCACAACCGAACAGAGGAAGTCAAGAACACAGGTCGAGCTCCATTAATCAACCCTGGATTCTTACTCTACAAGCAAATTGACTTTGTACTGAATGACACTTACACCCCTGCAACACAGAAACCAACACTGAAAACAGTGCTGGAAATACTCATCAGGAATGACAGCATCTGAGGAGATAATGATTTAATGTCTTCAGTCAAATTCTTAATTAACTGCAGCCACTGATACAAAGGAAGATTAACTGGTTAATGAAGCATATTTGCATTAGAACTGGTTGATCTAATTCTTAGAGTGCAGCACACATTCGATCAGGTTTGTTACCTTTTGTGAGGGCTGTTATGATCCCATGTGATGTTATGACTGAGTCAAATCCCAGTCTGAAAACTGGATTGAAGATCATGAGGTGATCTCTCATTGAAACATAAGCACACAGTGTTGCAGTTTTACTTCTAACAATTCAACAGAAATTTAGGGCTTTTGTGGTACAGTGGTAGTGTCCCTACCTCTGAATCAGAATACCTGAACTCAAATTCCATCTGCTTCAGAAATGTCGTAACACATCTGAACAAGTTGATTAAATAAATTTTTGTTTATATATTTCAAAAATTGTTCTTTTGCCAGTTTGATGTCCATCTTTCATGTTCTGGGTTATTTTTGTTAAGTATCAGCACTTATTTCTGTAGAGTTTGCTTGAAACAATGGTCAGTATATGTCTACAGGGAAAAGAAGAAATAGTCACTGTATTTATTTTCTAATCTGTTTTCCTCAGGTCTTCTTCAAATCTCTAAGAACAAAGTAGCAGTTTTACTTTTAGCTGGTGGACAGGGAACACGTCTTGGAGTAACCTATCCAAAAGGAATGTACAATGTCGGTTTGCTATCAAGGAAAACGCTCTTTCAGATTCAAGCTGAACGTATTCTGAAACTTCAGCATTTGGCATCAGAGCAGTTTGGGCACAAATGCACTATTCCATGGTCAGTGTGTCAACCCACTTTAGAATTTTAACTCCAGTATGTTAGTTTAAGTGCAGAGATGAAATTTTGAACTAATGGTGTATTCCTTGCAGCTGCACAATGAAAATAATCTCTTACAAAGTGGATGTAGATTGAATTGAGTTTGTCATAGTTTAAATTGATCTAGTCAGTGTTTTGCTTGTTACAGTGTTGCTTTAGCAGTACCTCTCTTGCATGCTGAATGTAGAATCAGCAATTGTATGTCCAAAGTTAGGGAGGTGGGGAAAAGGAATATGTGGAACCCTTGTATGAGAGGTTCACATAAGAATAAGTCTCAACTTCTTGTTTGTTTGAAGTGTGAATGATTCAGAATGATCAGTTGAAGAATTAATTCATCGTCTTAATTCAAGATTACATAGTAAATATAATTACTTTGGATATTATGGAACAACAAAGTGTATGTTAATGTGAGAATGATTCTGGATGAGAAAAAAAATCTAACTCCCATTTTGGGGATTTTTTATTTTTTGCTCCAGTCCTTTTTTTTTACTCCAGATATTCTTTGGCTTCTGTTTTTGAGACTGCACAGTGCTTGTTCCCTATGTCTCAGAGGGTCACTTAATGTTGACTGTAAATGGCTTACTGCAAGATCAAGCAGTGATCCATCTTCAGTTTTATCGTAGGATATCATCAAAGGCTTGCGTAGCTGACCATCCCCACCACCCACTGCCTAACTAGCAGTTGAATTATTGGACATTAGCTGACGCATGTTATGGCATTCCCCCAGAATGTAACCACCATCGAACAGCCTTTAAACATTCAAATGGTTAGAAATACAGCCCATCCTGTCATTTCAATCACACAGTGGTATGGACAGTGTAATGCTCAGATCAATTAGCTTGTCAATGCCTGTTAATTGTCTTTTTTTGAAAGTTTTTTTGTTGTTATGAGAAAAGATGAGTGAGCTAGCCACCCATCTTCTTTCCCATTCCAAAACCACCCCTGTAACCACAAGCATGTGGTTGTAAAATCCAGTCTGTGTTGGAAGTTTCTATTGAAGAAGGTTTGGCGAGTTGTTAAAAGTCAATTAACTTTATTCTGAAGCTAAAAATATATTCTAGCAACTTCTACAGAAACTTTTCTGTCCATATGTGGGAAAGTATGAGGTTATGCACTTTGGGAAGAATAGGGGTGTAGACTATATTCTTGATGGGGAAAGACCTCGGAAACCTGAAGCACAAAGGGACTCGAGCACTAGTTCAGGATTCTTTTAAAGTTAACATGCAGGTTCGTATGGCAGCCAAATGCATCGATTGTATTCATTTCAAGAGGCTAGAATATAAGAGCAGGGATGTACTGTTGAGGCTTTGTAAGGCTATGGTCAAACTGCATTTGGAACATTGTGAGCAGTTTTGGGCCCCTAACCTAAGGAATGAAATACTGGCCTTGGATGGGGTCCAGAGGAGGTTTACAAGAACGATTCCAGGGATGAAGGGCTTGTCATGAAGAGCAGATGAGGACTCATGGTATGTACTTGGCATTTAGAAGGATAAGAGGGATCTGATTGAAACTTCAAGAATACCCCGAGAGTGTGGACATGGACAGGGTGTTTCCATTATTGGAAGAGGCTAAGAACTGAAGGCACAACCTCAGTGAAGGGATGACAGTTGAGAACTGAGACGAGGAATTTCTTCAGCCAGAGAGTGGTGATTTCTGGAATTCAATGACACAGAAGGCTCTAGAGGCCAAGTCATTGAGCATATTTAAGATAACAAGGTGTGGAGCTGGATGAACACAGCAGGCCAAGCAGCATCATAGGAGCAGGAAAGCTTGACGTTTCAGGCCTAGACCTTTCATCAGAAATGGGGGAGGGGAAGAGGGTTCTGAAATAATTAGGGAGAGAGGGGGAGATGGATAGAGGAGAGGATAGGTGGAGAGGAGGCAGACAAGTCGAAGAGGCGGGGATGGAGCCAGTAAAAGTGAGTGTAGGTGGGGAGGTAGGGAGGACGGACAGGTCAAGGGGCTGGGATGAGATGGGGGTGGGGCTTGAGGTGGGAGGAGGGGATAGGTTAGGGAGGTGGAGGTGAGCTGGACTGGTTTTGGGATGCGGTTGGGGGAGGGGAGATTTTGAAGCTTGTGAAATCCAACGCATCATCCTCCGACACTTCCGCCATCTGCAATCCGACCCCACCACCGAAGACGTTTCCCCCCCCCCCCCACCACCCTAGTCTGCTTTCCGGAGGGACCACTCTCTCCGTGACTCCTTTGTCCGCTCCACACTCCCCTCCAGGCCCACTACACCCGGCATTTTTTGATTCCACTTATTTTCAAATCAATACTGTATTATGCTCCTGCCCTTGGTCACATTTCTGTATAATTTTAAAATTGTTTTTTAACAGCACCAACAGATTAGATGTGGAATTTTAAAAAGTATAATGTGCCTTTTTTTTCCAATCACAGGTATATCATGACTAGTAGTCGGACAATGGTATCTACAAAAGAATTTTTCAGTCGGAATGGCTACTTTGGTTTACAGGAAGGAAATGTCATATTTTTCCAACAGGGAATGTTGCCAGCTATGACTTCTGATGGGAAAGCTATCCTTGAAGGAAAAAGCAAAATTTCACTGGCACCAGGTTGGTGAAAATTTTGGGCAAATTGTGGAAATGTCAGTTTGATATTGCAACAAGCAGATTGGATATAGATCATGAAAGAATGCCTTATTATAGCTGTGTTCTCCCCTGGTCCAAAGTGAATTCAGATGTTTCCTTGCTAATGTTGTTCGTCTTTAACAATGTTGTAATTAGATGTTGAGCAACTTTATGACAATTCAAAGATATTACTAATGGCAGTTTTTAATTTGTTTTCTAATAGAAAAACTAATAATTGATCATACATTTCCACCAAAAAAACATATTTCTTCTAAAATTATCCAAGAAAATAAATAGGTACACCGAGTAGACTATTCAATTAGATTGTAGCTAATCTATTCCTGAGATTATTTATCTGCCTTTACTCCATTAGCTTTGATAATCTTACCTAATGCAAATCTTCAAGTTTAAAACTCTGGACTTACCACCCACAGAGTTTTAGAAGTGCAAGCCTCAAATTTCACTTTTATTTCTGGGGAAACTTTTGTGGGGAGGGTGGTGGAATGGTGATGGTGAAAAAGTACTTCCCATTTTGAAATGATAATGGAAAATGCTGAAAACATTCTGCAGGCCTATTTTTGGTCTACGACCTCACATCAGAATTTTTAAAAATTAGAAATGTTATAGGTTTTTAGCTGGGGAGCCTGGGAAGAAGAACAGCGAGAGGATTGTTATAGAATGAACATTCCTGATTTTGTTTAGTTTAAATTTTAATTTACGGTCATGTCCACTCATTCTGGATTTCATCACCTGAAAAAATAGTGCCTGTTCGTCTAACCTACTGAATCCATTGTCATTTCAAACATCCATGTAGGCTTAAATTTGATCACTCCTTATCCTGCTAAACTCAAAGGAATATGAACCAGGTTTTAGTGAGCTTTCTTCAGATTAACAGTTTTTACCAGGTAAATTTATGCTGTTGCCTTCCGAGGCCAATAAATCCTTTCTTAACATTAGTACCTTTGTTTAAAAACTTGAAATTTAACCCAGCCTCCATACAGCTGAGACGTTTCCTTACTTGGTATTCCTTTTGATTGTTTTGTACAGTTGCATGAGCTTTTAATGACTTGTGTGCATGGACAACTAAAACCCTTTACAGATCTATGGATCCTAATTTCTTACTGTTTAAGAAATTATTTTAATTTGGTTGTCTTAGTTCTGAAGAAAATGACCTCTCATCCCCAAGTTGAAACCCATCTGCTTTAGTTCTGTCTACTTGAGTTATGGAAATGCCTTTTAAAAAATGCTAGATCATACGATTGCACTTTGCACTTTGAAGTTTGTTCAAGATATAGAGTATTACTGTACAGCTAATCCCATTATGACAATGTTATCTATAGTAAAGATTTGTAAACTTAAATGTTTTTGAATTGTTTGCTGTAACATTTTGAGAAAAAGAACCATATTTTCACAATAATATGAGATGTTGGGAACTTTATTGCAATTGGTATTATAATGCTCAGGGCAGTATCTGGCGAATGAGTTTGCTGTCAGTCTGCATTTGACCATCAGTAAATGTCATGGAAGGAGTCATCAGTAGTCTCATTGATGAATAATTTGGATTCTGCCAGGGCCAGTTCAGCACCTGACTTAATTAAGCCTTGCTCTAAACATGGTTAAAAATGCTGAACTCCAAATGTGAGGTCTGAGTTACTGCCCTTGACATCAGGGCAGCGTTTCATTGAGTGGCATCAAGGAACTCTAGCAAAAGTGAATTTGATGGGAATCTGGAAGAAATGCCTCCACTGATTTGGAGTTAGGCTAAAGAAGATGGTTGTGATTGTCAGACGTCAAATCATCTCAGCCCTGGGACATCACTGCAGGAGTTCCTCAGGGAAGCATTCTCGGCCCAAATATCTGATGCTCCTGCAACAATGACTCTCCTTCCATCATTTGGTCAGAAGTGAGGATGTTTGCTGATGATTGCACAATGGTAACCACCATTTTTGCCATTTGTATATCTAAGGAGTTGTTCAGATCCCAGGAGCATTCCCAAAATTATGATGGTTTCAGATGGAATACCCCAAATCATTGAGTTCCTGGGTGAGGAGTGGTGAATTGCTCCCTTTCTTTATTCATCCACCGCTTCAGTTGGTCACAACAACATTTAATTTTAAGATGGATCCCTTCCCTTGAGGATATTCTTTCTCCTGTACCTATATGAACTAAGTTTTTGAGGTGAAGCGTAGTGTTGACATTGAATGTTTTGCAGGTTGTTGAGATTCTGTGGTCTTGAATCCTTTTGACTGTAATTGAATTCCAGCATTCTGGGTACAAGAGAATTATTTTGGTGAGAGGTAGTAGGAACTGCCAATGCTGGAGAATCTGAGATAACAAGGTGTGGAACTGAATGAACACAGTAGGCCAGGCAGCATCAGAACAGCAGAAAAGCCAGACCCGAAATGTCAGCTTTCCTGCACCAAAAATTATTTTGGTGTTGTTTCCTTTTTGGCAGGCTTGCGAGTTAGCTAGCCAGCTTCTAGTACTCAGTCGCTTTAACTGCAAAACAGGGGTTACTGGGGATAGACTTCAAACTTCATAGCATGTAATTGCTGAAACCCAGGCGAGTACACACGGGTATCTTAGCCCACTGGCCGCAGAACCTAATTCCCATTATCGCACTCCAGTAGAATTGAAACTGGCTTTTTAAACCCCTGTGTTTGTGTATTCTTCAAAGAGAAAAAATGCAAAATGTGTCTGCGTCTTGGAACGCGATCGACAGGGAGTTGTCAGCCCTTCTTCATTACCTTTGCATTCACAGGCAATCGTAGGCCTGTCTGTTTTGACTTGCTTCTTCTCTTACCTGGGGCAACATTTGTACCATACTAGTGGCAAGCAATGAGCATCTTCAACATGAAAGAACATAACAGTTTACTCTTGATGTTCAATAATATTACCATCACTAAATTCCCTAGTACAAACATCCTGGGGTTTACTACTGAACAGCAACTTGACTGGACTATCTAGTTAAACAACGATCACACTAGAGATTGGGAATTCTATAGCATGTAACTTGCCTCCAACTTGCTGAATTTTATCGACTGTTTCCAAGGCAAAAGCCAGAAGTGTAGTAGAATGTTGTCATAGAAACATTGAAAATGGGAGCAGGAATAAGCCATTTGGACCTTTTTAAGCCTGCTCCATTATTCATTAGGATCATGGCTGACCTCTCACCTAGTTGAGCGTGACTCTGCCAACACTCGGGAACTGTAAAACTATTCAAGACAAAGCAGCGCCCACTCGATTGGCACCCCCATGTCAAACATTCACTCTCCACCACAGGTGCACAGTGGCACCAGCTTGTACCATCTACCAGGCTCTTTCCACAGCAGTTTTCAAATCTACAAGTTCTTCTCCAAGTCCCAGACCACCCTAAGCTGGGACTATAAAGGAGACATGAGATAGCTTTGACAAAAAGGGTTAAGGAGAATCCAAAGGAATTCTACAAATACATTAAGAACTAAAGGGTAACCAGGAAGAGAATTGGTCCCCCTTAAAGATCAGCAAGCCACCTATGTGTGGAACTGCAGGAGTTGGGGGAGATTGATGCAAAATACTTGTTTACTATGTTTCTTGTGGAGCAGGATATGGAAGATAGAGAATGTGGGGAAATAAATGGCAACATCTGTAAAATTTCCATGTTACAGAGGAGGTGCTGCTGGACATTTTTAAATTCATAAAGTTGGATAAATTCCCAGGACCTGATCAGGTATACCTTACAACTCAATGTGAAGCTAGGGAAGAAATTGCTTGGCCCTTTGCTGAGATATTGCTATCATCGGTAGCCACAGATGAGATGCTGGAAGACTGGAGGTTGGCTAACGTGGTGCCACTCTCTAAGAAAGGTGGTAAGGAAAATCCAGGGAACTATAGAGTGGTGAGCCTGACATCAGTGGTGGGCAAGTTGTTGGAGGGAATCCTGAGGGACAGAATTTACATGTATTTGGAAAGGCAAGATCCAAGTCCTGACGAAGGATTTCGGCCCGAAACATTAACTTTCCTGCTCCTTGGATGCTGTCGGACCTGCTGTGTTTTCTAGCTTCACATTTATTGACTCTAGCTTCTAGCATCTGCAGTCCTTGCTGTCTCTAAGGATAGTCAACATGGCTTTGTGTGTGGGAAATCATATGTCACGAACTTGATTGAGTTTTTTGAAGTAGTAACAAAGAGGATTGATGAGGGCAGAGTGGTGGATGTGATTATATACGGACTTTAGTAAGGCGTTTGACAAGATTCCTCGTGGTAGACTGGTTAGCAAGGTTAGTTCACCCGAATAGGGAGAATAGAGAGAGAACCAGCAACTTGGATACGGAACTGGCTTGAAGGGAGAAGACAGAGGGTGGTGGTGGAGGCCTGTGACCAGTGGTGTGCCATAAGGATCCATGCTGGGTCCACTGCTTTTCATCATTTATATAATGATTTGGATGTGAATGGAGGAGGCATGGCTGGTACATTTGCAGATGATACCAAAATTGGAGCTGTAGCGGTCGGAAAAGGACAGTTATCTCGAGTACAACGGGATCTTGATCAGATGGGCCAATGGCCCGAGGAGTGGCAGATGGAGTTTAATTTAGATAAATCTGATGTGCTGCATTTTGGAAAGGCAGATCAGGGCAAGACTTATACACTTAATGGTAAGATCCTGGAGTGTGTTGCTGAACAAAGATCTTGGAGTGCAGGTTCATAGTTCCTTGAAAGTGGAGTCGCAGGGGAATAGGATAGTGAAGGCGGCGTTTGGCATGCTTGCCTTTATTGGTCAGTGCATGCAGTATAGGAATTGAGGGGTCATGTTGCAGCTGTACAGGACATTGGTTAGGCCAGTATTGGAATACTGCAGCAATTCTGATCACCCTGAATGTAGGAGTGATGTTGTGAAACTTGAAAGGGTTCAGAAAAGATTTACAAGGATGTCGCCAGGGTTGGAGGGTTTGAGCTTTAGGGTGAGGCTGAATAGGTTGGGGCTATTTTCCCTGGAGCTTTGGAGGCTGAGGGGTGACCTTTGTAGAGGTTTATAAAATCGTGAGGGGCATGGATGGAGTAAATAGACAAAGTTTGTTTGTTTTTCTCTCCCCCCGGGTAGGGGAGTCCAAAACTGGAGAGCATAGGTTTAAAGTAGAGGGGAAAGATTTAAAAGGGACCTGAGTGGCAACTTTTCCATGTAGAGGGTATTGCATGAGCTGCCAGACGAAGTGGTGGAGGCTGGTACAATTACAACATTTAAAAGACATCAGGATGGGTACATGAATAGGAAGAGTTTAGAGACATATAGGCCTAATGCTGGCAAATGGGTCTGGATTTATTTAGGATATCTGGTTGGCATGGATGAGTTGAACTAAAGGATCTGTTTCCATGCTGTATATCTCTATGACTCTGTACAGGTATTGCCATTCCTGGAAATTCCTTCCAAACAGCATTGTGGGTGAACCTACACTACATGGACCACAGCAGTTCAAGACAGTTGTATTCCATTACTTTGTAAGGGCAGTTGAGGTTGGACAATAACCAGTGATATCCACATTTGCGGATAAATGAGTATATTAAAAAAACTTGTGGTCCTCTTGAATCATTACCTTCAACTCTGCTTCTAGAACTGCATGTTCTTGCAACACCACCAGCAGTCACTGAGTGGCACTGTAGTCTTGCTTGCCAGCCATTCTGCAGCAATTTTGTTCTGTTTGTTGATTTGTAAAGTTATTGTTGTCTTTGCCCATTTTTGGACATTTTACCAGTTTTCAAGTTCAAGATGTATAGAATTCAAAGCTTGCCATTGTACTATATACATTCCAGGAACTGACATATATATATAGTATTCTGTTCTTATAGATGGGAATGGAGGCCTTTATCGAGCACTTCGAAATCAGAAGATTGTGGAGGATATGGAAAAGCGAGGCATTAGTTTTATTCATGTGTACTGTGTGGACAATATTCTTGTTAAAGTTGCTGATCCAACCTTCATTGGTTTCTGTGTTAAGCAGCAAGCTGATTGTGGAGCCAAGGTATGTGTTATATTAGTATTCTTCTGACACTAAAGCTACTATTACAATCTAGTTTCTAACTTGCTGAGCTGTGATGTCTGCTGTTTTGGGTAGATATAAAAGATCTCGCAGCAATGAGAGCTGGGAGCTCAAGAGGATGCAGAGGAGATTTGTCAGAATGGTATCAAGAATGGAGACTTTATGATGAAAGATTAGAGAACTTGCATTGTCCTCAAAGACGGAGGAGGTTGAGGATGAATTATTTCTACTGACTGTAACCAGACTGTTTAACTTAAGAAAATTAGCAAAGAACTGGAGCTGAGAGGGAAATATGTTATGATAATCTGGGATACACAGCCTAAAGTTGATGGATGCAGTTTCAGCAGTAACTTTCTAACTAAAGAATTGGACATATGCAGAGGAAGTAAGAGTTGCAGGTTTGTGAGGAAAGGAGCAGAACATTGGGACTAGTTTGGTAGCTCGTTCAAAGAACTGCATTGAATTAATAGGATGGATGGTGTCCTTTTGTGCTGTGTGATTCTAAACTGTGTCTTAACTATTAGAAAAAATTGTCAACACCATTTTTCTACAGTAATGCCACAGCCCTTGACATCTTTAACATCTAGAAATCTATTGATCTCTCTCTTCTCTATACTTTACTTTAATAACTGAGCCTCCACTGGCAGTGCACTCACTTGTGGATGCCACCATTTTGATATTTAAACCAAAAATTTCAGAACTGTTCTGAAGAAGGGTCACTGAACCCAAAACGTTAACTGTTTTCTGTCCATCAATGCTGTGCAGCAATTTGTTTTTTGTTTCTGATTTCCAGCATTTGCAGTTTTGTTTTTTTTTCTTGTTTTGATATTTAAACATTATCCTCCTGCTTGTTCACCAGATTTTTAAAATGTTTCCTGATGTGATTTATGATGCTAGTTTGAGATTCGACTATTTGTAGACTAGATTTTTTTCCTCCATGAAAGGTAAGTATTGCTCCCTGTACTGTATTTGCATTGAATAACTGGTCTGATTTTTGATGCAGGATGCATCTTTTAAAAATCAAATATTATTAGCTGCACAGTCTTTGTTCTATTAATAAGGCTAGTTTTAACTGCCTGATGGAGCATGCCTGTCCATTCATGACTTTGCATTCTTGAGTCAATGGGGATTCTGATGCTTGTTGTTGTTCCACTAATGCGCTGTAAGTAGCCTGCTACAGCTAAGTAGTTCTGGGGGTTGGATAATTAGTTGAACCAGCCAACAAATAGTGGGTAGGTGAGATTTGGGAGACAGTCAGATGTAATGGTAGAAAACTGGCAGTGGAAGAGACAATTTTATGAACAGGCTGTAGCAATTTCTTTTAAGGTTGCTGAAAGTATTGCTCACCAATACTTTCTGCCTGCTTGTACTGCAAAATTATATTTGTGATCTTGTGGGCACCATAGAATCTATACTTAAAAAATTAATGAGCGCCCTTTAAGAGGGAAAACAGCAGCATGATGGATGAGGTGAGCACAGAACAGTGTAATAAATGAAATGCTCCTATTTTAGGCCTTGCAGTGGTCCAATTTCACTGGGTGAATCACTTCTTAGTATGTATAGGGATTGGGAGAAAATTTACAAAAATATTACTGCTGTCATTATACCCAGAAAGTGGAAGAACTCAAAACGTTTTGATCATCTGTTTTCTGCTGTGATTGTACAGATGGCTGTTTTAATTCAGGCAGAGTACTTGTGTTGGATCGCATTCATTTTGTATCTTTCGTCGAAGATGTTTGATGTTTTTGTGGTGTTGCCAAAATAAATGCCAACTTTAAAATAAGCTTGGAAGCGTAACATAAATGTTTGAAATTGAAAGTAGTGTGGATTTTTAAAAGGGAATGCTCAATTTTTGTAGTTGTGCAACTTTGGCTAAATTTCTGAAGTTTATTAATCCTTTTTCCCGTAACTATGAAATACGACAGGTGCCTGTTGTTGTGAATAAGTGAAGCAGCATTGAATAATGGATTCTTGTGAAATTGTTTAATTTCCAGGTAGTAGAAAAGACAAATCCAACTGAGGCTGTTGGTGTTGTATGTAAAGTAAATGGCCTGTATCAAGTTGTGGAATACAGTGAAATCACCCTAGTTACTGCACAGAAAAGGAATGCTGATGGACGTCTAACATTCAACACAGGGAACATATGCAATCATTTCTTTACACTGCAGTTCTTAAAGAACATTGTTAAGTATGTTAATACATTTGGGACTATTCCGTAAAATATAATTGTTTTCAGAAAATATCGTGTAAATAGTTAACTTAGAGTGACTAAATGAGTTGGTTTCCTTTTCTTCTATCAGAGACTATGAGCCTAAATTGCGACACCATGTTGCCTGGAAGAAAATTCCTTATATTGATGAAAATGGTCAGCAAATCAAACCAGACAGCCCTAATGGAATCAAGTTGGAGAAGTTTGTATTTGACATCTTCCAGTTTTCAAAGTAAGTATTTTTATAGAAAAAAATGTTTCAATACATTTTTTCTTTTCTTCCTGTAAGCAGGATCTCAAGCTGTGTTATGGTTGATACAATATCTTGGCCAGATTGCCATGCTTGCAAGTCTGGAAAAATTAGTATTGTCAGCTATTGGATTATATGGAGTTATGGACGGCAGAGTCTTGCCCAGTCCTGGCGCTTCCCCTGATGTGTATAGTTTAACACACCAGTCAGCCCTTTTAACCTCTCAGCTATAGAGAGAGCCTTTAAGATAAATACCTGACCTCATTGTGTCACTTACACTCAACATAAATGGAAGTGCCAACTATTCATGCGCATGAATGAAATGTGATTTGTAAGACTGCTATGGATAGGAAAACAACATTAACATTATCTAGAGACCCTGATTGCTGAGTTTTTCTGTCTGGAACTTTGGCCATTTTTGTCTTGTTTCTACTGGATTGAGCTCATATTTTTCCTTTGTGCTGAACAGCAAATCGTTTTGAACTGAATGTTTCAACAGTCACAACACTAGATGGCAGTTATTAACAACTTTTGAAAAAAAAAATCCTCAAACTTTTGTTTATATCATGCTTTCTTTTGTTATCTTTGTAACCACATCTTTTAATAATTTTGCACCATTCAGTCCTTTCATTTGTTCTGAAACAAACTTATTTTTTACAACTAGTTGCATTGCCAGCTGCAAAAGAGCTGAGAGGTGCCACTCCATTAGACAAAACGCAATGTGGAGGTGGAGGATTACAGCAGGCCAAGTAGCATCAGAGGAGCAGGAAAGTTGATGTTTCAGGCCAGGACCATTCTTCAGAAATGGGGAGGGGGAAGAGACCTGTGAAATAAATAGAGAAAGGAGTGGTGGGGCTGGGAAGGTAGGTGGGATGGTGATAGGTGAATGCAGGTAGTGAGTGGTGGGGGTTGGTCAGTGGGAAGGATAGGGTGGATAGGTGGGAGAGAAGATGGACAAGTTGTCAGGTCAAGGATGGGGGGGTGGTGGTTGGAAATGAACATCCCCACCACAGCCTACCTGCACTCTCTCATATCACCATCCCCCCACTACCTTCCCAAGCCCCACCCCTCCTCTCTCTCTTTATTTCTGAGTTCCCTTTCCCCTCCCCACTTATGAAGAAGGGTCCCGAACCAAAACCTCAACTTTCCTGCTCCTCTGATGCTGCCTGGCCTGCTGTGTTCCTCCAGCTCCATACTGTGTTGTCTCTGACTTCAGCATTTGCAGTTCTTGCTATCTCTGAGTGATTTACCACTCCATTTGATTCTTTTTAATGTCAAGAAGTTATGGGGATTAGTACACTCTGTTTAGCAGAATTAAAATAATATAAAAGTAAGTTTGTGTCTAATTAGAGTTTTATTGTATCCAGTATGAAGACTAAGTGTTGAAACTTCCAACTTGATGTGGTCTTGTCTTCAGCTTCCTTAGCAGTCAGCTCACCAAAGTCCTGAAGTACAGTCTTGTTTTTTGTACTCCTGAGAAGCCAAAACTATTTCTTTAAATTGTAGTAAATAATGAGACTTTTGGCACAAATTTTATGTCAATAAAAATGTCATCGTTTTTATTTCCAAAAGAGAAGTCATAAAAAACTTAGACTTTGAGTAGGATAAGAATAGCATTCACTTTCTAGATTCCACTCTTTGACAGTTTTAAGCACTAGGTTAAATAGGTTTTACTTTGTGAGGGGGGCCTGTATTGTTCTCCCCACTTCAAAGTTAAGTAATGCCCATACTTCTGGTGATTTTGTTCCTTTCATTGTTTAGAACATATTGCTGAAAGGAGTGATTTTTCCATCATCCCTCGGTTAAGCTTAATTCTGTTTGTCATGCTGACTTCTACACTGACTAGTAGAATTTTCTTTATCCATAACAAAGAAATAAACTTCACTATAAATGTACCACATAATTCAGTTCAATTGCTCACTGCAACCTCTTATTTGTAATTGCACAATGTTTTTCACTCAGCCAGTTTGTTTATCTGATTAAGTATTCTCAATCTTTGAGTACTAGTTCCTTACAGATAAAGAGGAAAGTACCAAATCGAGAGATCGTAAGAACTGCCGATGCTGGAGTCAGAGTTAACACAGTGTGGAGCTGGAGGAACACAGCAGGCCAAGCAGCATCAGAGGAGCAGGAAAGCTGACATTTCTGAAGAAGGGTCCCGAGCCGAAACATTTTTTTTTTTTGTGAAAGCCACAAAAGAAGTTATAAAGCAAAGTAAAATAGGTTATGAAAGTAAACGAGCTCAAAATATAAAAACAGGCAGCAAAAGTTTCTATAAAAGTGTACGAAGGTAAACATTGGTCCTTTTGAGGATGAGAAGGCCAGTTTAATAACTGGGAATGAGGAAATAGCCGAGGCATTAAACAGTTATTTTGTGTCGGTCTTCACAGTGGAAGCCACAAGTAACATGCCGAAAACTGATGGCAAGAAGGTTATAGCAGGTGAGGACCTAGAAACTAGCATTATCACCTAAGGAGGCAGTGCTGGACAAGCTAATGGGGCTAAAGGTAGACAAGTCTCCTGGCCCTGATGAAATGCATCCCAGGGTACTAAAGGAGGTGATGGGGGAAATAGCAAATGCACTAGTAATTATGTACCAAAATTCACTGGACTCTGGGGTGGTTCCTGCAGATTGGAAAACAGCCAATCTGACGCCACTGTTTAAAAAAGGAAGTAGACAAAAAGCAGGTAACTATAGGCCAGTTAGCTTAACTTCAGTAGTGGGGAAAATGCTTGAATCTATCATTAAGGAAGAAATAGCAAGACATCTTGATACAAATTCTCCCATTGGGAACACCCAGCATGGGTTCATGAAGGGTCGGTTATGTTCAACTAATTTGGTGGCATTCTTTGAGGACATTACTTGCATGGTGGACAATGGGGAACCTGTGGATGTAGTGTATCTGTATTTCCAGAAGACATTTGACAAGGTGCCACACCAAAGGCTGCTACATAAGATAAAGTTGCACGGTATTACAGGTAATGTATTGGCATGGATAGAGGATTGGTTGACTAGTAGAAAGCAAAGAGTAAGGGTAAATGGGTGTTTTTCTGGTTGGCGATCAGTGGCTAGTGGTGTGCCTCAGGGATCAGTGTTGGGACCTCAATTGTTTGCAATTTACAGAGATGATTTGGAGTTGGGGACGAAGTGTGGTGTGTCAAAATTTGCAAATGACACTAAGGTGAGTGGTAGAGCAAAGTGTGCAGAAGACAAAGTCTGCAGAGGGATATAGATAGTCTAAGTGAATGGGCAAAGGTCTGGCAGATGGAGTACAATGTTGATAAGTGTGAGGTCATCCATTTTGGTAGGAACAACAACAAAATGGACTACGTTTTAAATGGTTTAAAAAAAACTGCAGTGCGCTGCTGTGCAGAGGGACTTGGGTGTTCTTGTGCATGAATTGCTAGAAGTAGGATTGCAGGTGTAGCTGGTAATTAAAAAGGCAAATGGAATTTTATCTGTCATTGCTTCCGGGATAGAGTTTAAAAACAGGGAGGCTATGCTGCAGCTGTATAGGGTCCTGGTGAGGCCACACCTGGAGTACTGTCTGCAGTTTGGTCTCCTTACTTGAGAAGGGATATACGAGCACTGGAGGGGGTGCAGAGGAGATTCACTCAGTTGCTTCCAGAGTTGAGAGGGTTGGATTATGAGGACAGACTGAGTAGACTGGGATTACACTCATTGGAATTCAGAAGAATGAGGGGAGATCTTATAGAAACATACAAGATTATGAAGGGAATAGATAGGGTGGAGGCAGGGAAGTTGTTTCCACTAGCAGGTGAAACTATGACTAGGGGGCATAGCCTCAAAATAAAGGGACGCAGATGTAGGACTGAGGTCAGGAAGAACTTCTTCACCCCAAGGGTTGTGAATCTGTGGAATTTCCTTCCCAGTGAAGCAGTTGAAGCTACCTCGCTGAATGCGTTTAAGGCAAGGCTAGATAAATTTTTGACCAGTAAAGGAATTAAGGGTTATGGTGTGCGGGCAGGTAAGTGGAGCTGAGTCTCAAAAAGATCAGCCATGATCTTATTGAATGGCGGGGCAGGCTCGAGGGGCAGAATGGCCTACTCCTGCTTCTAATTCTTATGTTCTTATGAAACGTCAGCTTTCCTTCTCCTCTGCGACATGGCCTGCTGTGTTCCTCCAGCTCCACACTGTGTTATAAATCCCAAATCAAGTAGTTTCACATTCTAGCAGAAGGAAACAAAGGTTAGTTTTCACTATTCTTAGGGACCGTTGTTACTGCATAATTCTTGTCTATTTTCATGAGACGTTAACTGTTTCCTTTTTTGAGTGTATTTAGAATCAACTTTAGTAGTACCACTTTGTGTGAAAGGATAATTTTGATGTTTTCTGCATCAGGAATGTAATCAAAGTATATTTTCATAGGAAATTTGTAGTGTTTGAAGTCTTGCGAGAAGATGAATTTTCTCCACTGAAGAATGCAGATAGTCAGAATGGGAAAGACACACCTACAACAGCACGCCATGCTCTGATGTCCCTGCACCATCGATGGGTACTAAATGCGGGTGGACACTTTGTCGATGAAAATGGAACAAGGATTCCAGCAATTCCCAGGTATATAATTTGAGCAAAAGTTCTACAATAAAACGCACATTCGTTTGGTAGCACTTCCCAAACCTTATGACTTCTGCCGCCTAGAAGGTTAAAGATAACTTGCACGTGGAATGACCATCACCTCCACCTCCATTTTGAAATCTGGTTTAAATATAGTAAAACAGCTGCTTCTGTAAGATCCAGAACCCCTTTGAAAAGTTCTCAAGAAAACCTTTAAATTCAGAATAGGATCAGGAGGCAACTTGCTACGATTCTTTCTGCAACTCCCAAACCCACAACTTACTCTACTTGAAAGTACCAGGACACATGATTAATATGAGGACAGTCACCTCCAATCTTCCCTCCAAGTCAGTATGTCAGTGGAACATCTCATCATTTTACCTTCATTACTGGGTCAAATTCCTAGAACACACCATCTCTAGGAATACCTTCTCTACACTTGGTGTTGTGGTCCAAACAAAGTTCATGATCATTTTTTTTTTTCCAAGGGAGTTGATGAATGAGCAATAGCTGTTGCCATCGTCAAGTGATGCCTACATCCTGTGACTGAATATGTACAAATGTTTGGATAGAAAGGTAGATAGATTACTATCCAGATAAACTCTCTATTTCCCAAGTCTAAAATTCCACCTTTAAAACTTCCAGTACATGCTATATCATCTTTTGGATTTACATCACAATGCAGCTGATGATGATAAATTGAAAGAAAGCAACAAAAATCTTCTTGGGCCAATCTGATTGGCTGCTGTAACTACTCAGCAGAAACACTGTTCACAACCTGTTTCAGAAGTATCATCATCATCATCATCTGTCTTGCATTATGTGTTCCTGAATCTTGTTGAGATTTATAAGATTGCTACAGCACAGCAATAGCTTACCCCGCAAACATCAGCACACAGAACAAAAACTGTTGTATAATATAAGGAAAGACAGATTTTAAGACGTATTATCAGTGTTAAAATATTAACAAATACATCCAGCTGCAAGTAGGTTTTATATGTATGCGGTAGTTCAGAATGTTCACTAGATTGATTCCAGAGATGATGGATTTTTTTCATGGAGAGATACTCCCTGGAATTTAGAAAGACAGGAAATCTAGTTGAGGTATACAAGATGCCGAAGAGGGTTGCCAGGATGTTACCTCATGTGACAACTTAGAATGAGAGGTCGTAGTTTTAGGATGAGGTAGCAGATTTAAAACAGATGAACAGAAATAACTTCTTCCAAAGGGTCATGAAACTGTGGAATCCCGATCTCAGATTGCAGTGGGTGCTGGGATAGTGAGTAAATTTGAGGAGGAGATAGATGGATCTTTAATAGGTTGAAGGGTCATGGAGAATGAGCAGGAAAGTGGAGATGAGGCTGAGGTCAGCAAAAACAATACTGAATGGTGGAGTAGGTTTGAAGGGCTGAATTGTCTACCCTTGCTCCTAGTTCTTATGCTGTTATGTTCTATTGTTTAATTTGTGATTTACATTCGTGTGAAAGTAACTATAGTTGATAATGTAGCCAGAAAGAATTACAATCTAGCTTTAAAATTTGTACAGCTTCACAATTAAATTTATAATTACAGCTATATATATACATTGCCCAATCCAGTGAGACTTCTCTCCCACCTCAGTTTAGCAATCCCTATGTATGCAATGTGGTATCAGCCCATGGTAGCCTTTCACAGTTTTTGAGCTCTTATGAATTTTCCTGATTTCTCAAACTAACGGTATCTGCTACAGAATTCTTGGTATTCATTTTTATTTTGAAGTTTCCTTTACCGTCTTAAATAAAATTGAACGCAACTTTCCCATGTCTGTAAAGTATTTTTATCTGATAAGGTTAATGAGTTGATTCTCCTCAAAAGGTATAGATCTGTATTAAAAATGTTGTTTCTGATTGCTGATAAATCTATGTAATATATTTCCTGAAATATCTTTCACAAAAGTTTAATGCACATTGAATGGTTACTTATCCCTTTGTGATGTCTGCATTTATTTGAGATGCCTCCTGTATGAAGTGTTTGATTTGAGTCCATTTTGTAACTCATAATTTGAACAGCAGACCAGTCAGTCCAGTTTGAGTTCTTTTAACACACAATCTTTTGGGGGATACTGGGGAGAAATTTGAAGTCCGAGACAAGCCTCTTATTTATTCCCTTTTACAGTCTTTGAAGCTTATTAAAATTCACTTTCATATAATTTTGTAGAACATTTATTTTTTATTAAATCAATTTTATTTCATTCCCATATTTATTTGTAACTTTGTGGTTTTGTTGCATTTTATTTTCCCATTAACTCACTCTTTCTTCCCATGTGGCAGTTCGACAACTGGAATGTCAGAAGCGATCAATAACAAGTAAATATCTTGGGTTTGGTTTAATGCATGGTGATGGGTCATGGCTGCTTTGCTGAAGTAAAGGAAACAATGTAGAAGAAGACTTGCCTTTTTGTACTGCCAGTGTGTAAATGCTTATAAAGCAAAACAAGATTCTATCAATATGTTTTGTATAATTAATCTTGGCCCTTATTATGAACAATAATATTATCCACTGAAAATCTTATGACTATAGTGTTAAAGGGCATAGTTGGATCGTGTATGATCCAATTTGTTTTGCAAGTCCAAATTTATTATCTCTGTATTAGAAGTATGTAGGAAAAGCCTTAATTTCTGAAGAACACTTGCTGCCTTATGGCTATACACTAAATATGTCAGTACTTAACAATAAATGGGGGGAAGTTGCCCACACATCTGATCAAGTTCTATTTGCCTCACTCTAACCCAGACTGACTTTCAAATTATCAAAAAACCCAAGAAGACATTATTTTTGTTTGTTCTTAACTTGACCATCCTTTCCACTTTTGTTTTGCTTGGTGATTCACTATTTGCTAACATTTTATTTAAGGGTGTACCCCTCTTCAAGCCACTGAAACATTGGATTTAATGCATTATTTTTAGCATGCTGTATTCTTTCTTCTTAAAATTCAATTTTTAAAACAATCGGTTAATAGCATATAGATAATACCGTTAAAAGAATAGTCCATGGCTATTTTTCTATAATGTAGTTCTTTATGAATCAACCGGGCTTAGACATTGGCAGTTGCAGGTAAATGCTGACCTTATTAGATTGGCGGTGAAAACACACATACTAACACTAAACAAGGTTTGCATGCCTGCACACTTCTTAGCATGTTAATTTGAGTAATGGTGATTGGTTTGGACTTTTAAATCAGCAGTACTATCTCTTCTAAAGAATCTATCCACAAATACATCAAAGTTCTCTTTAAAAATTATAGGTCTTTAATTTGATTCCTTTAGTGTTGATGTTTACTGAAGAGAAAAGGTAATTGGAAGACACTCGTTCTCCAGAAAACCAAATTGCACCGAAATTCACTTTGGTTTTCACCTTTCTTTTTAAAACAAGGTTGAATTTTGAAAGAATCATTATGTCCAAATACTGAAATAAAATTAAATCCCATTGATATACTAACATTATCATATTTCCTTCAATTGAATGAAGAAACAGTTGGGTTATTAAACAGTTTTTAGAATCCTTACAATGTGGAAATAGGGCATTTGGCCCATCGGGTTCGCACCGACTCACCAGCAGAAGTGAGTCTGCTTTTTTTTTGCCATTATTTTAATTTAGAACCTGATTTCGCATTTTAACATGTTCAGCATAAAATGTTCCTTCCACGTACAATTCTGACCTTTTAATCCAACTACTGAAGAGTCCTGGTTACAGACTGGATTTGTGCTGGTGGTTTTAGAATGATTGTGATCCATAATGAATAAAAACTGCTTGTTTCTCACCTCACTAGACACCACTATGGGGTGATGTAAAGAAACTTTGTAAATAACCAATTAGTTCCAGCTACCTCAATGAGGGTATTTGGTTGTTTACAATTCTAATCCAGTTATCATCTTCCACTTTAATAAAAATTGAAAGGCTAATGTTAATATTGACTTTGAAGCTTTATGTTAAAAAGCGACTGTGCAAGAATTGTTGTGATAGATTCTAAGAAGACTTAGTATTTGCTCAGTGAGTTTTAGTAAGTTGCTGAAAATCATATTTTACTTTTCAGTCTACAGGAGTTAGCAGATGTCCCAATCAAATGTGAAATTTCTCCACTTGTATCTTATTCTGGAGAGGTGAGTGTTTACTTAACGTGGATAAGAAGTGATTGCTTTAGAAGTGAAACTTGTATTTATGGAGAATTATTGTCTTAGTCAGTTATTGAAAACAGTATAAACTCCAACACTAAGTGTACTGATTTAACAAGCTTTGTATAAAGCTGATGGATGAAGCCTTTTGTGAATGTAACAAACTTAGCAAGAAAACAGACCATGATGAATTCTCACATTTTAAACATTTAGGAGTGGATGTCTCGAGCTGCTGAGTTAGTAAAAATAATGAATAGTATTAGGTATACTGGTAGATTAAGTAACTTTCAGGAGGCTCTGTAAAGTTGCTCAGAAGGACATGTTACTGGTGTTTCTAGGAAGATTTGTACATAATTCCTTCTGATAGAATGTTGAATTGCAGAACTCTGGAAGGTGCTGTGGAATATTAAACTGTTTCTGGGACATGGTTCTCTGTTCTCTGCTCTGCCCAATGAAAACTTTGACCCTTCTTGTGGCTTCCACCCTTCCTCACCACCTCCCATTTCCATGCTAGTAATAGGAACATTTTTGCAGTGTAATTTCTCTTTAAAACAGATAAGCGGTATAACATTCATAAGTTACACTAACAAATTGCATTCTTTAAGAATAAGTCTAGGAGGAGAGAGATGTACTTCATGTAGAATAGGGGAAATATGTTCAACAAGCATCTAGGGAACAATTGAAGACGGAAGGCTGTCAGACCTCTACAAGATAGTTTGAGATTTTGGTTTGCATTTAAGGACCGAGATCATATCTTTCTGGAACTTGTGAAGTTAATGATTTATTTTCCAGCCTTTAGCTTTGGGCAGTACGATATAGTATTTGCATCTAACAAGGTGGGGTTATTGAAGATTGAAATTAGCTGAGTATTGGCAACTTTTGATTCCATGTTAACGTCAAGACAGCCACTCCCAATTTTTAAACATCCTTTTTGGTAATGATAAGTTTTTGACAATTTGGTCAAGACAATTTGTAGGATTACCAATTCAGGGGGAGAGTCAGCATTTTTATTATATCCAGAAGTATTGTCACAAACAAATGAACAGCTTTTCCCACCATGAAATCACCTGTGGCAACTTCACCTATTAACCTCCGTCAGTAAATTGTGTTTCCACTTGTTCCGTTTATGTCCAGATGCAATAGCAGTAGCACCAAAAAGTAAGGGAGAGGGAAGGAGAAGGTTAAATCAAAATGGAGTCGGAAAGGAACCATTTATACTGCATAAAAGGGGAGTGCTGATTACTTGGACTCTGGTAGAGCATTGTCATAGAGAATACAGTTAATGATTGCCTGTTAACTGCCAGGCTTGATTTAAATTTTAAAATCAGGCACATTGACTGGTTAAGGTATTAGCCTGAGAAATGAATCAGTGAATGGCTGTCACCTATTTTATTACTTTGAATCTGGCACAGTGTATGTACATGTTCTTTCTGTCTGCAAAGAATAGGGCACTGTGTATTACTATGTAGATACCATACATACAAGTGCATCTATGATAAAGGGAAAGAATATCATGGATCGCAGATGCAAAGGTGAGTCGCATACCCATTTAAGTCTAAATTCCAAAACTTTGTCTAAGTTAACTGAAAATTAAAATTATAGTTTGAGTTGCAAGTATAATTATTTTAAATCTAGAAATCACTGTCCCAATTCTAATGGTACAAGTTAATATTGTGGATAAAAAAAAATTCAGGTCAAATACTGAAGGATTATGAAATCTGGCACAATAGTATTAAATTCTGGCAATATGTAAAAGTGAGGAAATTAAGAATTTGGAGAATATTTCTCTTCCTGTTTGAGACATATGGGATTTATTGCAAATCTTTTCCCATTTGTCTCCAAGGCATTTTTGTTACAGCTTTGTTTAAACTAATTAGTGGCTTTGAACAGTGACTTGGAGTATTAGTATATTATTAGAACAGACTGTTGGTAAAGATTGTTCCTTCCAAATCTTCCGTTTATAACACACACTCCCAGCAGTTTCCATGAACAGATCAAGTTTTATATTTAAGCCAAAACTTGAAGCCTTATGAGAAGAACAAATAAAATTTGAGGCCTGCATGGGATAGCCTCCATGTTTTCCTGTCTGCTCCAAGAAAGCAAGTTGTACCATGTTGCCAAGCAGTTACTTGAGGTTGAAGTCAGCCTGGTCCAAAGAATGGACTTAACACCCACAAGCAATCAATTCTTTGCCAGAATATCATTGCAATGATTCCTTATCAGCAATCAAATCATCAGTGGCTTTCTCGCCATTGTTGCAGTTTAATTAATTTGAGAGATGTGGGTGTCACCAGCTGGACCAATATTTAATCCTTCAAACCTACTTGCCTTGAAAAGGTAATGGTGAGCTGCAGTCTTGAACATCTGCAATCTCTATTGTTAGGTACATCCACAACACTGTTAGGGAGGGAACTCCAGGATTTTGACCCAACAACACTGAAGGGAAGGCACTACATTTCTAAGTCAGGATGGTAAAAGGCTTGGTGGGAAACTTGAAATTGCTGGTATTCCCACATATCTGTTGCCATTCTCCTTTCTAGGTGGTAGTTTAGAGGGTGCTGCCAACAGAGACTTGGTGAATTTCTGCAGTGCATCCTATAGCTGGTTCACATTGTTTCATACTGAGAATCAGTGGTGGAGTGAGTGAATGTTTGTGGATATAGTGCCAATCAAATATGCTTCTTTGTCCTGGATGGTGTTGAGCTTCTTGAGTGCTTTAAAGCTACATTCATCCAAGCAAATAGGGAATATTCCATAATACTTCTGACATATGCCATTTGGATGATGGACAAGCTTTGAGGAGTAAGGGAGTGAGAGAAAATTATAGAGAAGGAGAAAATAAGTTTTGAGTGTAAACTTGCAAGACCTTCATTTAGTATATTAACCGAAAAGCAAAGCCAAAGTGAACGTCTCATTTTCTAATGAGACGGGGGAAGTAATGTGGAACCAGGAAATGGCAGAGTAGTACAATAAATATTTTACATTAGTTTTCAGTAGAAGACACTGTAATGATATTAGTATTACTAAATAATCAAGGGACAAAAAGGAGGAGAGGAACTAAATACAATAACCATCAGGAGAGCAAAAGTGATGGAGAAACTGTTGTGGGTTAAAGACCAAGAAGTTCTTTGGATCTGAAGGGATGCATCCTAGAATATTAAAAAGAAGCAGCTACAGAAATAGAGGATTTACTTGAAAGATTATTACAAGGATCCGTAAATTCTGAAAAGGTTCCAGAGGATAGGAAAACTTTCACTAAGACCTTTTAGGGAAGGAGAACCAAAACGAATAACTATAGGCTGTTTAGCTTAACGTTTGTTGTGAAGTGTTAAGAGTAAAGGGCATAATAGCAGAGCATTTAGAAATACATAATATGATCAAGCAGAGTCAGTGTGGCTTCATGAAGGGGAAATCATGCCTAATTGAGTTGATAATAAGCAGGATAGATAAAGGGGAAGAATTGAATGTTAGATTTGGATTTTCAGAAGGCATTTGATAAGGTATCACACATTAGGCTACTTGATAGGATAAGCCTCCGTGGTGTTGGACATTCTATATTGTGTGGATAGAGGATAGTCTAACTAATAGACAGTTGGAATAAGGGAGGGCATTTTCAGGATGTAACCTGTAACTAGTCAAGTACCACAGAGATCATGGCTAGAACCACAAATTATTTTCAATATATATTTGAATGAGGAAAGTGAATGCGTTATAACCAGGTTTGCAAGTGACACAAAAACAAGTGAAAAGGCAAGTGGTGGGGATGACGGTGATGTAAACAGGATAAGCAAGTCGTAGGAACATGGCTGATGAAATGTAATGTGGGAAAATGTGAGGCTATGCACTTTAGCAGGAACAATAGAGGAGCTGAATACTATTTAAATGGAGAAAGACTGCAGAAAGCTACGGAACAAAGGAATTTAGGGATCCTAGTTCATGAATCTCAAAAATTGTCAGAGTTCAGAGAGTAATAGGGAAGGCAAATGGAATGTTGATCCTTATTTCAAAGAGAATTGAGTATAAAAGTAGGGAAATCTTGCTAAAACTAGACAAGGCATTAGTCAGACAACACCTGGAATACCATGAACAGTTCTGCTATCTTTATCTAAGGAATGATATACTGGCATTGGAGGCAGTTCAGAGAAGGTGCATAGGCTGATTCCAGGTTGGAGGGGCTGTCTTATGGGGCGACAATGAGTAGGTTGAGTCTGTACACGTGGAAATTTAGAATGAGATTTGACCATATTGAGACATAGACTCTTGGACTTGACAGGTTAGATGTGAAGAGGTTGTTTCCTATTGTGGTAGTGTCTAGGACCAGAGGGCAGTGTCTCGGAATAAGGGTTTGCACACTTAAGACAGAGAAGAGGAGAAATTTCTTCTGTGGGTAGTGAATCTGAGGAATTTTTTACCGTAGAAGTAGGTTGACAGTGGTTAAGATAGACAGAATTTTAATCAGTAAGAGAATCAAGGATTATGGGGAAAAGGCAAGAAAGTGGAGTTAAAGATTATCAGATCAGCCATAATCTCATCGGATGGTGGAGCAAATACATTGGGCTGTCACATGATCTTACTTGCTGTAGGGTTCTGAGCCTCTGAGCTGCTGTTGTAGGTGTAGTATGCATATGGTTGGTCCAATTCAGTTTCTGGTAAATGGTAGGCCTTACAAAGACAGTAGGAGATTCAGCAACGTTAAAACATTTGAACGTCAGAGTCATAGAGATGTACAGCATGGAAACATATCTTTTGGTCCAACTCATCTATGTCGACCAGATATCCTAAATTAATCTAGTCCCAATCGCCAGAATTTGGCCCATATCCCTCTAAACCCTTCCTGTTCATATACTCATACAGGTGCCTTTTAAATATTGAAATTGTACCAGCCTCGACTTCCAGCTCATTCCATAAACGCACCACCCTCTGCGTGGAAAAAGTTGCCCTTTTTAAATTTTTCCCCCCTCACTTTAAACCTACACCCTCTAGTTTTGGACTCCCCAAACCCAAAGAAAAGACCTTGCCTATTTACCATATCCATACCCATCATGATTTTATAAACCTTTATAAAGGCCACCTGTCAGCGCCCAAAGCTCAAACTCTCCAACCTTGGCAACATCCTCAAATCTTTCCTGAACCCTTTCAAGTTTCACAACATTCTTCCTATAGCAGAGAGGCCAGAACTGCACGCAATATTCCAATAGTGCCCTAACCAATGTCCTATACAGCCGCAACATGACCTCCCAACTCCTATACTCAGTGCACTGACCAATAAAGGGAAGCATACCAAATGCCGCCTTCGCTATCCCATCTATCTGTGACTCCACTTTCAAGGACCTATGAACCTTGCCTTTCCAAAATGCAGCAGCTCCCATTTATCTAAAGTAAACTCCATCTGCCAATCTTTGGCTCGTTGGCCGATCTGATCAAGATCTTATTGTATTCTGAGATGATCATCTTTTCTGTCCATTAAACCTCTAATTTTGTTGTCATCTGCAATCTTACTAACTGTGCCCTCTATGTTCACATCTAAATAACTTATATAAGATGACAAAAAGCAATGGACCCAGCACCAATCGTTGTGGCATACCGCTGGTCCCAGGCCTCCAGTCTGAAAAACAACCCTCCACCACCACCACCACCACCCTCAAATTGCAGTGGTTAGATTCTTTCCCCTTGGAGATGTCCTTGCACTGTATTTGTGTGATGTAAATGTTACTTGCCACTTGCCCAAATCTGGTTAAGATTATTGTTCATGTGGCATCTGATCACATAATATCTTCAAATTATTGTATTTGGTGTATGAAGACTAGATCCTAGTTTTAGCAGCAGCTATACAAGCAGCTATAAGAAAGAGAGGACCATTTGCAACAGGGGCAGCCAAAGGTATCTGAGGGATTGGATATGTGGAAGCCTGAGATGAGATGAGATGAATTTTAATTTCACAAATACTAACAGCTCACTTATAATGTTAATTCATAACCAACTGTAATAAACTAATTGCCCAGTAATCTCTAGCTAGTATAGAGTCAGTCGTACAACATGGAAACAGACTCTTTGGTCCAACTCGGCCCATTCCAACCAAGTTTCAACTAAAGTTGGCACATATCCCGCTTCAACTTTTCCAATTCATGTACCTATCTACATGTGTTGGAATGTTGTTTGTGTACCTGCGTCTACCACTTCCTCTGGCAATTCATTCCACAATAGATGCAATAAAACTTCATCCATGAACTACAGATTTTATTCCCCTCCCTGTCAACTGTCTGAAATGAAACCAGATACTTCACTACTTTGGTGCCATCTTGATTGCAAGTGAATTTCCAACAACATAGTCATGCAATAACTAAGGTCACCTTTCTCCATAAAATCACTGACCTCACCCCTGCTTCAGCACATCTGTTTAAACTCTCATTCATGCCTTTGTTATCTCTAGATTTGAATTTTGCAATGCATTCTGGCTAGTCTCCAACGTTCTCCTCTTTCTAATCATGACATCATTAAACTTCTGCATTTGTTTTAATTCTCACCAAACCCTTATATCCCTGCACTTAATGATGTAAATTGGCTCCTGGTCAAGTAACACCTTGATTTTAAAATTCTCATTCTGGTTTTCAAACCCTTCTAGCTCAGCTGTCCCTATGTCTAAACATGCCAACCCTTCAAGGTACTGGCATTTAGCAGATTCTGACCCCTTGAGCGGTGCTAATTTTCAATTGCTTTGCCATTAGAGACTACATTTTCAGTTTTCCAAGTTCTGAGCTGTGGAATTCCCTCCCTACCCCCTCACCTCTTCTATGTTTGTCCCTTTTAAGACACTTCTTAAAACCTACCTCTCTAACCAAGGATACGGCCATCTAATATCTCAGTCACAATGTCCTGTTGTTTTACAGATCTGTGAAGTTCCTTGGGCTGCTTTATTATGCTGTTGTCATAATGCCTTCATTTTACCTGCAAATAGTGGTAATACTATTTCAGATATTTATGTAATCGGAGCCACTGCGCAGTCCTTGTGGAGACAAAGTCCCACTTTCACGTTGAGAATACCTAGCACAAAATTGTGTGGCACTAATCCTGTGCTAAATGGGATAAATTTCGAACAGACCTAGAAGCCCAAGACTGGGCATCTGTGAAACAGCAGCAGCAGCAAAAATTGTTCTCCAAAACATTCTGCAACCCTATGCTCTGACATATCCCCCACACTACCATTACCACATCATGCTAGGGGGATCAGTGCTGCTGAATGAAAACTGCAGGAGGGCAAGCCAGGAACAGCACAAAAGCATACCTAAAGATGTGATTTCGACTCCAGTGAAACTACAACTCATAACTACTTGCATGCCAAACAGCATAAGCAGCAAGTGATAGACAGAGCTGAGTGATCCCACAACCAACGTATCTGATAAGCTGTACATATCCAGTCGTAAATGGTGATGGACAAGCAAACAACACACTGGAGGATCAGGCTCCACAGATATCCCCATCCTCAATGATGGGGGAGCCTAGCACAACTGAAGGAAGAAGGGTAATGTCCTTCCCTACTCCATCATTGTAAGGTCCACTATCTTCTCTGATACCTTACACACTACCTGTGACTGTACCCATCTCCCACTGATTGTTGTTTGCAACATTTCCCTATTCGCACTGACCCACCCAAACTACCAATGCCACTAACTCTGCATAACCCTTGCACAGCCCTAGTCACTTGCTTGGCACACTTGCCCACATGAACCAAAAGTAATAGCTTTGACACCTCTCTTTCCCCCCCCCACCAACCCCACATCATCTCCCAGAATTCCTGTCTGTCTGTCTCTCTCTCTCTCTCTCTCTCTCTCTCTCACACACACACTCTGGAAGAGAAACAGACCACAAGCGCAGAAGGGATTGTGTGGTCTGTTGTCTATCCTTTGCTCCTCAGTCCTGAGCAGTGAGTTGACCGAGACCTGCAAACAATTACGACAAGCTTCCTGACTGGCTACACTAAACAACAAGGCAACAGAGCAATAATGTGAAGCTGGTGTCTCTGGCTGAGTGGAAAAAGAAAATGCAAGGCAGGGATGCTGTGACCGTCCAGGTAGACTCAGTGGGCAACGCCATAACAGTAAGATAAAAGATCAGAAATGTGACTTAGTCCATTCTATTAATTGGGTTCATGTCCCTGAACAGTGTGTCCTGGCTGCATTATTACAATGCTAGCTGGCAGTACACCTGCAATATGGCACTGAAGTATAGAAGCAATTGTAAATGCAAATGCAAAGTGATGCGTCATGAGATTTCTTAAAAACTGGCATCAATCTGATGCCTATATCTGTGGCCATTGAGACATGTGTGGCAGTGCCTTGATGTTGGTGCCTGGTTTCCAACACAGGGGATGCTTGGAGCGAACAACGATCTGGATCCTTCAAGTACGCAGTTTGGTTTCCTTGTCGGATTTTCTCGTGTTTAGCTTATTGGAAAGCTTGGTAATTTGGGAGTGTGTTATTAAATGAGTTGTGGTATTAAAAAGGCATTTAACCTGCAATAATGCATCTCATTTGGCATCTCCCCATTGCCCAGTGAGAATCTTGCCATGACATTTTTAAAAAAAGAGTGTGATGATTTTAATGGTGAGAAGGGCCTCGCTGCTTCTGTCACCCAACTCTGACACGTCTCGCCATAAGCGATATTGCTCAGCCCCTGAAAGATTCCGTCCCAAGAGTTCAAAGATTCTCTCAAGGTACAAAAACACTTCAGAATTTCCTACCTTGCACAATAATTAATTGGACAGATCTGAAAATCCAACAGAGGTAAGTACCAAGTGCAGAGTAGACGATATTATTGAGCAAAGAGACAGTGTCAAAGCTTTTCATCTTGCATTCATTAATACAAGTGCAATAATGCAAATTTCAGAGGAACGCAGCACTTTACACTGTTCTATGATGCACGATGAAAAGTTTCAACAGCATGTCCCTCTTCAGTAGTACTCAAGCCTGTGTTACCAAGTGAATACAGAACACAAATGCAATATTTTACATTAAAAAGCACAAACTTAATGAAAGAAATGTTTTAGTTTGCCTGTATCTGTCTTAGAGCATTCCAAATCAACATAATGCTTAGGAGAAGAAAAATCCTGCTTTCTTCTAACCTCCTGCATCTAAAAAGTGGAAATTATTTTATCATGTGGCAAAATTATCAACCCTTTGCATTTAAGCCAGTTCTATCAAACATATTAATATTTTGCTTTTACTAAAACAAAAAGTTATGAATGCTGGGAATCTAAATAAAAAAAAATGCTGGAGAAACTTAGCAATTCAGGCAATATCTATGGAGAGAGGAACAAAGTTAATATTTCAAGTCGAAATATGCCTCTTCAGAACTGAATGTAGAGTTCCAAAGAAGTCTTTGAACTTGAAATGTTAACTGTTTCTGTCTCCATAAATGCTGCCAGACCTGGTGATATATCTTTTAACTGCAAAATCAAAAGAATACCCTCTGGTACAATTGTTTACAGCCCAGCTCCTCCTCTGACCTATTTTAATGAGATTCTAAACTATAGAAGTGCTGTAGGTTCACCTCTGCTAGAGGCTTGATCCCAGTAATATTCATTACATGTGGGATTCTTCTAAATGGTGGATAGAGGGGAAGACTTCAACCGAAAAATGGCAGACAATTCTAACCCACAACACCACCCTGAGAATAATTTTAATTTTATGAATGGCACTATTCTCTTGCTGTTCCTGTAATTACATAGTTCCATTGCTAGAATTGAAATTGTAATTTGTGTTACAGGATCTGGATAAATATGTTGCAGGACGTGAGTTCCGGCCTCCGCTGATTATAGATGAGAATGGGGTCCAAGAATTGACTGCAAATGGGCTCTAAAATGAAAAATGCAGCAGAATGAGGATCCTTTTAGAAGTCGTCTTTTTACAGCAATTAAACTGCAACAACATGCATTTAGGACCATTTGTACATTGTTCAACAGTTATAGTCAAACATGTTTTAAATTTATAATTTAAAAATTTGTTTCAAAGAAAATATTTTTAAACTATTTTACAGTTTTAGTATTTAAATCATTATTTGCATTATTATAGAAGCTGGTTTATTTTTTCAGCGGAATAGGTTTTGTTCACTGGGTATGGTTGAATTTTTATAGATCTAAATGTTAATATATCACATTAAAATAATTGAACATCCTGTTAGGTGATAATCCAGTGACAATTTTTTTTAAACTCGGCCTGTATAATAATTAAAATATCATGTTCAGGGATGGGTCAAATTAACTGTTTTAATTTGTGGTGAAGACCTTCATAACTTACAGTAACAGACGTTATGGATCTTATACTTGTGATTAATAATGAATATGTCACTGCATTTTATATATATATATATTTATATATGGCCTCTGTTCTATGAAGGGTTTCAATTGGTACTAGGGTATTTATTATTTAAAACTGAGCCTTTAAAGAATAATCTCCACAGAATAGTCTTGGTCTGCTACAGTTATGGTACCCTCTCAAAGGCTGAATTTGCATTTAGCTTGCAACCTAATTTTATTAATGCCCGTTCCACGTTATGCAGAATCTCCTTCAGCTACCCAGGAACAATAGCCTGGTTTGTAACAAATTAAGCTTCTCTACCGCAGTAGAGAAATCATTAATAACTCCCTTTAGAAAAAAAGGATACTTTTGAAGTCTGACTTAGCTAAATTTTAAAAGGTTTTAGAAACCTCACTTGAACTGCTTAGTCTGTTCTAGAGTCTAAAGGAATGCCTGACAAATGTCTCTGAATTCCTGTTGCTTTGATTATGAAAATTCTTTAATTTTTTTCTATATTGGTGTTGATGATATCTTATACTATAAATTACTTCTTGTGAATGTTCAATAATGGAAAAGGTGTCTTGCCAAAGAACTTCGGAATGTGGTTCTTGCACATTAGCAAATTGAGCTACACAGCTGATTGTTTGTCAGCCACTTTTTGTAGTGAATGATTATTTTGACAGCCAAATAAAATCTTATCTAATTTTGTTTGCCGCTTAATTTTATTTATAGATGTTAAGTCAATGACTCCTTGCCTTATAAATGGTAATAAACGACTATATTTTTAAAGCAAATTCCAGGTAATAGATGACATGTCCATCCTTGGCCTCCTGCGATGCCACCCGAAGGCTGCAGGAACAGCAAATCCTATTCAGCCTGGGCATCAATGTGGATTTCACAAGCTTCAAAATCTCCCCTCCCCCAACCGCATCCCAAAACCAGCCCAGCTCATCTCCACCTCCCTAACCTGTTTTTCCTCTCACCTCAAGCCACACCCCCATCTCCTATCTACTAACATCATCCCGCCCCCTTGACCTGTCCATCCTCCCTGGACTGACCTATCTCCTCCCCAGCCCCCCACCTACACTCACCTTTACTGGCTCCATCCCCGCCTCTTCGACTTGTCTGCCTCCTCTCCACCTATCCTCTCCTCTATCCATCCTCTATCCGCCTCCTCCTCTCTCCCTATTTATTTCAGAACCCTCTTCCCCTCCCCCATTTCTGATGAAGGGTTTAGGCCCGAAACGTCAAGTTTTCCTGCTCCTATGATGCTGCTTGACCTGCTGTGTTCATCCAGCCCCATGCTTGTTATCCAGGTAATAGTTTCTGTCTTGAATGCAACTCTGTAAAAGAATGGTGTGAGAACATTGATACTTTCTAACTTCTACGTGGAACCTAGATAGGAGCATGCTCTACCTTTGTTATGATTAGACTTCATTGTTCCCTAATTTGTTATGGTTCCACTCAGAGTCATAGGAGGCATGATCATAGAACTCCTTACTTCATTCTTCTAGAGTTGTGGCTGGTAAAACTTGCCTAATGTGGACTTTAATTTTGCATATAACATGTCCAGCCATTAGAATTTCATTATCTAGCTGCACCATTTCCCTATGGTATCCTGACAGCAGCACTGCCAGGGGATCACTGCCCACTCATTTGCAACTCTGAGGTGGGGGGGGGGTGGTCTTCATTTTCCCCATCAGTACGTTTTTGTTTTTTTACTGTAGTAGCATTTGCGCTGAGCTGCTGTTTTTAAACATTGGATCAGTTTGTCTTGCTGCTATCAAGAAGTTCTTATTTTCTCCTGCAACTGTTCACTCATTCAGACTTCAACAGGTTTCTCAAAGACCACTGGGGGCTACGACCTTTGATCCTGCGAAGTCCTTGCTGAGAAGCCGGTCAAAACCTGTCCATAATTTGGGACTGCAGCCATGGTCACTAGTCTCAACACTGTGTCCCAGCACAAGATCACTTTCCAGTTGTACGCAATATCAGGGGAAATAGGTATTTGACTTGTTCAATCCTTGTCTCTTTCCCACTAGACTGCAGTAAGCTATGATAACAAGGTGTGGAGCTGGATGAACACAGCAGGCCAAGCTGCATGATAGGAGCAGGAAAGCTTGACGGTCTGGGCCTAGACCCTTCATCAGAAATGGGGGAGGGGAAGAGGGTTCTGAAATAAATAGGGAGAGAGGGGGAGTCGCATAGAGGAGAGGATAGGTGGAGAGGAGGCAGACAAGTCGAAGAGGTGGGGATGGAGCCAGTAAAGGTGAGTGTAGGTAGGGAGGAGATAGGGCAGACAGGTCAAGGGGGCGGGATAAGGTTAGTAGATAGGCGATGGGGGTGGGGCTTGAGGTGGGAGGAGGGGGATAGGTGAGAGGAAGAACAGGTTAGGGAGGTGGAGGTGAGCTGGGCTGGTTTTGGGATGCGGTTGGGGGAGGGGAGATTTTGAAGCTTGTGAAATCCACATTGATGCCATTGGGCTGCAGGGTTCCCAGGCTGAATATGATTTGCTGTTCCTGCAGCCTTCGGATGGCATCACTGTGGCATTGCAGGAGGCCCAGGATGGACATGTCGTCTGAGGAATGGGAGGGGGAGTTGAAATGGTTTGTGACTGGGAGGTGCAGTTGTTTGTTGCGAACTGAGCACAGGTGTTCTGCAAAGCGGTCCCCAAGCCTCCGCTTGGTTTCCCCGATGTAGAGGAAGCCACAACGGGTACAGCGGATGCAGTATACCACGTTGGCAGATGTGCAGGTGAACAGCTGCCTGATGTGGAAAATCTTCTTGGGGCCTGGGATTGGGGTGAGGGAGGTGGTGTGGGGGCAGGTGTAGCACTTCCTGCGGTTACAGGGAAAAGTGCCGGGTGTGGTGGGGCTGGAAGGGAGTGTGGAGCGGACAAGGGAGTCGCGGAGGGAGTGGTCCCTCCAGAAAGCAGATAAGGGTGGGGAGGGAAAAATGTCTTTGGTGGTGGGGTCGGATTGCAGATGGCCGAAGTGTCGGAGGATGGTGGGGTGGTACGTGAGGACGAGGGGGATTCTTTTTTGGTTATTATTGAGGGGACGGGGTGTGAGGGATGAGTTGCGGGAGACCTGGTTGAGGGCGTTCTCGACCACTGTCGGGGGGATGTTGCAGTCCTTGAAGAATGAGGACATCTGAGATGTACAGCAGTGGAATGTCTCATCCTGGGAGCAGATGCGGCGGAGGTGAAGGAGAAGGAGTTGGGAATAGGGGATGGCATTTTTGCAGGAGGGTGGGTGGGAGGAGGTGTATTCCAGGTAGCTGTGGGAGTCAGCGGGCTTGAAATGGACATTGGTTTCTAGGTGGTTACCCGAGATGGAGACAGAGGGGTCCAGGAAGGAGAGAGAAGTGTTGGAGATGGTCCAGGTGAACTTCAGGTTGGGGTGGTAGGTGTTGGTGAAGTGGATGAACTGTTCGAGCTCCTCGTGGGAGCATGAGGCGGCGCCGATACAGTCATCAATGTAACGGAGGAAAAGGTGGGGTTTAGGGTCAGTGTAGGTACAGAAGAGGGATTGTTCCACGTAACCTACAAAGAGGCAGGCATAGCTTGGGCCCGTGCGGGTACCCATGGTCACCCCCTTTGTCTGTAGGAAGTGGGAGGAATTGAAAGAGAAGTTGTTGAGGGTGAGGACGAGTTCGGCTAAGCGGATGAGGGTGAGGACGAGTTCGGCTAAGCGGATGAGGGTGTCGGTGGAGTGGGATTGGTCAGTGCTGCGGGACAGGAAGAAGCGGAGGGCCTTTCGGCCATCTGCATGGGGAATACGGTGTATAGGGACTGGACGTCCATAGTAAAAATGAGGTGTCGGGGACCGGGGAATTGGAAGTTCTGGAGGAGGTGGAGGGCGTGGGTGGTATCGCGGACGTAGGTAGGGAGTTCCTCTCTGCAGTAAGCTATGCCTTTTTTCAGAACTGAAGTTTGATTAGTCCTGATATATTTCAGTATCATTAAGTGCCTGCTTGCCTCACCCCAGGAACTATGGTCAGTCTTCATTTGGACACAATTTCATAATTCTCATTCTATTCATAACATCTATGCCCTCAGGAGTTTGGTTAAACATTCAAGCACAATATATCAACATTGTATACACTTCCTTTGAACAATTCTGGATAGCGATTCTAGATACCATAAAAGCTGTAACTTATTACAATCACCTCCGAACCAATGTCCTACCTGCTGCAACGAAGATTTCCAAGTACTCGAAGAGCTGACTGTAAGGTGAGAAGATGTCTTTGCTATGCCACATGATAGTATTATGGACATAATGGTCATGATTTATATTTTTAAAAAAAACTTTGTTGTCCAAATAGTATTTAGACCAATTCTGGTTGTGTTAACATTCACATTCCTAGAAGAAAATAGATTGTATTTTTAGTTAAGTTGAATCCCTATATTTTTCTTTGCTCAAAGTATGTCACAAGCCATAAATTTTGTGACATAACTTTCATTATATTAAAGGTGCCAGAATTGGGCTATAGACTAGGAATAGAACATGAATAGATTATAGAGCAGTTTTCTCGGGTGCTTTGCTATCTCTAGTGTGTGTATTATGCTGATTTATATTTCTAAAGCATATGTAAGCAGCAAGATGTGCACTAGTGACGAATTAGCTCAAATTGGTGTCAATGTTCTCAATATAATTTGGCATATTTTTATTTATTTAATAGAGTTAATGGATACATTTGTTAAAGTACACTGACCAAAGTTGATGTTAAGTAAAGGAGAAGCTTAAATGTAACTAAAGTGGAGATCTTCCAACAAAATCTTTGGGTAGAAAATTCTGGGGAGGGCAGATAGCTCAACTCTCAAAAGTCAGCAGGTCAGCCCTACTTGACAATTTATTGCAGTTGAATGAACTAAATTTATAGATACTGGGAGCTGTACCCCTCACTGAGATAAAGGTTTCTCACTCTCTGGAGCTGCTGGTTAGTCTGACTGGGGAGTGACAGGACTATAGGCAGGCCTAGAAATACGTTCGGATAGTTTCCAGTGAGGCTCAGTCAAGGGATCTCTTTGGAACCTTATGGAGGGTACAGAGTTTGTAGGCTTGTGGGTTTTGAATGGGAAAGCAGGAAGGAAAGGGTGTACTATCTTCTAGTGAGGTGCCACCAATGAGCAAAAGGAACCCCCCTCCCCCACCAACTGCACAAAGATAGTTCACCCTTTTTATGCTGCTATTTTTAAAACTTTCAATTAAGACAGAATGCCCACTCCAGCCCAAACATTCTGTGGTGTGCGCTGTGTAATATTGAGACTGAGCTTTTAACATGCTCAATTGAACCTTATTTACATATGGTGGGTGAAATGCCAGTTTTGGCACCTACCCACCCCCATAAGAGGGGGAGTAAGATGATGTGGACTAATGTCCCAGCCTATTTTACGTGCTTCTCCTGCCAAAAATAAATCGGTGAGCATATATAATATCCAGTCCCATGTCAGCTCTAACTAAAACATTTTTCCATCCAAGATATTTTATAAATCAACTTAATTACTAAAAGGAGTAAGAAAACTAAGGTAAATTCTTTAGTGAGAAAGAAAAAAGTACAAGCATTGATCACACAACCAATGTCATCAATAGCAATAACTTCTGTCATATCTGTTGATTTACAAGAAGGAATGCATAGTTCATTTTTAATCACTCATTCTTAAATGAAAAACTTCTTGTAAAGGCCTAAATCCCTAAATCATAATTGGAATAACGGAGCCAAGGACTGATTACAATTATATTGCATTCCCTTATGTATAACACAGTCTCTAATGTAGAAGTACGAAGGTTCCCGAATAATGTGTTGCAAATCAAGTTCCCAAAGTGCTCACTGTAAACTCTTTCACAGACCTGGTGCTTTGCCAGACAAACTATAGCCAAAATTTACTTAGGTTGTCTAATCTGAAATGTTAGACTTTCAAAGCCAAGTAAATCAATCATTGAATTCTTCCAAGGTAGAATTGTATAAAGCTGCAATACAGTGCTTGGTTTGAAAAGGTAAAGCTGAGTGCTGAGAATGCTAGCTGAAGAAGCATGTTCATTTCCTGAAACCTATTTCTGGTTATAAATATGTCTGGCTAGCTAAGATCTTCAAAAATTTAATTACCAAATCAAAAACAGAGTCTCACTTAAATAAACTACTAACTAGTCAATAACTACCACCTGGTGGCTCTGACATCCATCATTATGAAGTGCTTTAAGAGGTTAGTAATGGCACATGCCAACACCAGCCTCCAGGATTGCCTTGATCCATTACAATTCAGTTGCCACCACAATAAGCCCACAGCAGACACCATCTCTCTGGCCCTACACTCATCCCTAGAACATCTGGACAGCAAGGACACCTAGGTCAGAGTCCTATTTATTTAGCTTTGCCTTCAACACCATAATTCTAACAAAACGTTTCCAAATTCCAAGAACCGGGACTCTGCTTTCCCCCCCAACCCCATGCAACTGGATCCTTGACTTCCTAATCCACAGACCACAATTAGTAAGGATAAGTAACAACACCTCCACAATAATCCTCAACACCAAGGCTATGCAAAACTGCGTACTTAGCCCCTTACTATTTACACACAAACTGTAGCCAAATTCTGCTCTAATTCACTTAGAAATTTGTGATGACACCACTGGAGTGGGTCGGATCGCAAACAATGAAAGTACAGGAAAAACAGCACTTAGTGGCATGGTGTAAAGAAAACAATCTCCTCCTTCCCCCCACCCCACCTACAAATGTAGCAAAATGAAGGCGTTCATCATCAATGGTCCTGAGGTGGAGATGGTCAAGAGGTTCAAGTTCCTAGCAGTAAATATCACCAACAATCTATCCCAGTCCATCCTCTTCAATACTACAGTCAAGAAAGCCTCAACTTCCTCAGAAGGCTAAGGAAATTCAGCATGTCCACATGACTCTTTTATAGATGCACTATAGAAAGCATTCTATCCGGATGCATCACAGCTTGATATGGCAACCGCACTGCCCAAGACTGTAAGAAATTACAGAGAGTTGTGAATGCAGCCCAGTCCATCACAAAAGCCAGCCTTCCAACCATTGACTCAGTCTACACTTTCCACTGCCTCGGGAAAGCAGCCAATATAATCAAAGATCCTCCCAGCCTATGCTCCCTTCCATCAGCCAGAATACAAGAGTCTGAGAATATGTACCAACAGATTTAAAAACACCTTCTTCCCCAATGTTATCAGACTTATGAACGGACCCCTCATATTAGAATTCATCTTTCCCTGCATCTTCTCTGTAGCTGTAACATTATATTCTGCATTCTGTTCTGTTACTCTGATGTGGTTATGTAAGGTATGATTTGTCTGGTTAGCACGCAAAACAATACTTTTCACTATCTCGGTACATGTGACAATAATAAATCATTATTTTAGTTCTGCTTTCAGAAAGCTGTCCATTAAAAGTCTCAACCTCCATCTTTCTGTCGCTGAGTGCCAAACAGACCTCCATTTCAGCTACCTACATTTTTCCTAGAATAAGGTTGAGAATGAAGATAATGTCTCATAATAACAGTCAGTGTATTTGCCAGGTATAGGGGTACATTATCTCAGGCTGTTTTGGCTACAAGCATTTTTTGGGTCACTGAAACAGTGTCAGTGTCATTTGTTGTGGGAGTACATGCCTTCTGCAGTGTCTAATATAGCAGTGAGGGCTGGAACTTTCTATTTACACCAAAACATGGGTAACCCAAGAATCTCTCAAAAACACAACTTTAATGATTGCAGAAATCTAGGGCATAAGAGCATTGTCTTTATTTACTATATATTTTTAAAATCAACCTGTTTAAAGATGTTATTACACGCCTCTGGAGCAGGTGGGACTTCAACCTGGGTCTCCTGGCTCAGAGGTAGAGATACTGCCACTGTACCACAGGAGCCCCAAGTTCAGTTTTTTAAAAAATCTGTTGCCTTTTTTCTTTTGATATTTACTGATCAACCTGTTGGAATATGTTATGACATACCTTTGAACCAGGTGGGATTTGAACCAGGTCTTGTGGTTCAGAAGTAGGGACACTACCAAATGTGCCAGAAGATCACCTGAACCCTACATTTATGTACAACATAGATATTTTCTAATTAACCTGTTCAGAGATGTTTTTAAGATACCCCTGGAGCAGGTGGGACCTGAAGCCAGGTCTCATGACTCAAAGGTAGAGACAACAGCACTTAAGCCCGAAATACATCATCTTAATCTTTTTCCAACTGTCTTTCAATCAATAGCAAAACTAGACACAACTCCAGACCACAAGACTGGCTCCATCTCCAACTAACTGAGTCACGCAGACAAACTTCCTACAATTTAATTTGTTCAGAGAAGCTCTGCTAATCCTGACTAAATTTTCATTCAGCAGCAGGAAACTGTCATTTTTTTAGCTACATCATTACAAGTATCTTCAATGAGATATGCTCTGTAACTTAGGTAAAAGGTACTGCAGATGCTGGAGAATCCGAGATAACAAGGTGTGGAGCTGGATGAACACAGCAGGCCGAGCAGCATCATAGGAGCAGGAAAGCTTGATGTTTCGGGCCTAGACCCCA